>SDVV010016985.1:0-14100 GCA_016164225.1 Gammarus roeselii | reverse complement strand
CACCGCTCTCCAGTGGGAAAGGCTGTCCTGTGTAGGGGCCGATGCGGATGGATGCTGTTCTATCTGTGATGAAGTCGGATAGTGTTTCTGTGAGTGCTTTGTGAATGTGTAGTTGTAAGAGTTTATATTTAAGTCCCGTATGCCAGACCTTGTCAAAGGCTTTGCTGACATCTCTCAGTACGACATCGGTTTTCATACCGTCAGCGAGGTCTCTGGCTATTAGTTCCTGGAATGTTGCCAGGGCTGTGTGTGTGCCCCTGTGTTTTCTGAACCCATGTTGTCTACTGTTGGTGATGTTGTTGTTCTCAAGATGGTCCGTGAGTCTTTTGTTTAGTATTTTGTCAAATAATTTACCTTGTATGTCGAGTAAAGATATTGGTCTGTAGTTTTGAACGAGGTGTTGTGACGTGTTTGATTTGGGTATGAATATCATGATAGCATGTTTGTATGAATCTGGGAAGTAGCCTGCTGATAGTGAGTTGTTGTAGATGTAGAGAAGATATCTCAGCATGTTATTGGGAAGGTGTTTGAGTTGAAGAGCCGTGATGCCGGTTGGCCCTGGTGCTTTCTGTTTAAATTTAGAGAGAGTATAAGTAATTTCACGAATGTCGATGAGCGGGAGGTTAGTGTTGTGGAATCTTGTGATGTCTCCCGTGTCATGAGGTGTAATTTTGTCTATGTTCTGTGTCATATATGTTTCAATGTCGGTTATGTGTTCGTAATCGAAATTGTTGTCGTCATTGTCGTTGTTTGTAAATATTGTTTGCCAGTGATTTTGGAACAGGGGCTCCTTCTCTTCCGGGGTGTCCAGCTGTTGACCTTCCTGATTGCGTAGATATGGTGTACTCTGCTTGTCGTTGCCCTGCATGCGATGGATTGATCTCCAGAAGGTTTTTGGGTCGTCTATTGTGTCTAATTTGGCGATTTTGGGCTTCTCTGTATTTGTTGTGGAGGGCTTCTCTAAGTTGAATTAGTCTTCTATTTAATATAAGCGACGGCCCGTTTCCGGAGATAAATTTGACCGTGGCGGAGTATTGGATTTGAAGAACTTTCATTGCGTGTGTTTGCTTGGTACCGGGAATGGTACGGTGACGGATTGTTGGGATATTATCGTCGGATGCTGATTGAATTGCTTGGGTCCAGGTGTCGATATGCTCGAATATTTCTTTAAGGGTGGGTAGGGGATCGTTGGGAGGCTCCACTGTTGAGAGCTGCTGTTTGTAATTCTGCCAATTTGCTCTGTAAAAGGATTTACGTGGTCGAATAGGAATTTGGATGGGGTGAGCTGTAACCGTTGCGATAATTGGGATGTGGTCTGATGGAGTGATTGGGTCGGGTTTGAGGTGAATGTTATGGATGGCGCGATTATTTGTTAGTACAATATCTGGGTGAGAAGCGGTGTTGTGACTGATGTACGTGGGAAAGTTTGGGCCAATCACTATGCATTTGCGTTGTTCAATGAGAAGGTTAATGGATTTTCCCACTGTGTTGTTGTAAGTGTTGCCAAGTGTTCTGTGTTTTGCGTTGAGGTCAGCGAGTATATATACAGGTTTGGGTCTGTTGAGTATTTTGTTGAAGTCGAAGAAGTTTATGTATTGTTCTCGAGGTGGAATGTATGTCGTGACTATAATGATGTTACCTTGGGCGGTGGGAACTGATATTGCAAGGAAGTCTGAGTGGAAGTCGTCTATTAGGCGGAATGGGATGTTTTTTCGAACAGCTATACCAGTTCCGGAGTGATATGTGTTGTTCTTGTTGCTCTGGAAGGTGTTGTAGTTGAAGATTTTGAATGTGTTAGAATTTATATTGGAGGTGCCGTTTGTCAGGATTATGTCTGGGTCGATTGAGTTGTAAATGTTGCACAGTGAATTTTTCTTGTTCTGCCAATGTTGTACGTTGTGTTGAACAATGGTGAGGGGGGCGTAAATGTTCATTGTGAAATGTTTGTGGTTCGTATGTATGGTTCTGATGTGGGTATCCGAGGGCATATCACAAAGTCACTGTGGGGATGAATGGCAATTGGGTGGTTATCTAGTGAAACTTTTCCTTCTCGTATAGCTCGCTTTGCTGCTGCTGCGTCGCCTTCCATCATCACGAGCTTCAGTCCAAACTCATCAAATCTGTGCAGTTGGGCCTCGACGTAACCGTCAGTGATGACTTTGGGAAGTATTTCCCTATCGTCCTTGCTTCTGATGAGTTGAATCTTGAAGGCTATTGCTTTTGGTCTTTGAGGTAGTGGTGGTAGTTCAGTTGGGAGCGGTGCGTCCGTGGCTCTGCGTTTGTTGAGACCTGGGCTGTGTTCCATTGTTTCTATTGTCGTGCTCAAATCACCGGAAGGTTAAAGGGGTAGTTTTTTGCTAAGTTTCCTTTTGCGGCGGACTAGTTGGTATGGGGTTTCGGTGCTTTCCAGGTCCACTTCCACGTTTGTGTCCGTCTCCGTTTCAAGGTCAGTGAGGTCGTCATGAGAGAGCAGGTCGTATCGGTTTTTGATGGGTGTTCGGTGGTGGGCCGGCTTGCTTCTTGGGGGGCTTCTCGGTTGGTAGGGAAGTTGTTCTGGGCGTTTGAAGGTGGCGTGCTCCTGTTCTTGAGGTTGAGTGTATAAGTTGAAAAATTTTTGGGAGTCTCAGTTTGAAAATTTGGCGTCAATTCCGTAGTTCATCTGTAGTGATTGAGAGAGCAGGTCTCCGAAGCGTCCTTGGTTGGTGAGACTGGCAATATGGGCTTCCAAAATAAGTGCAGTTAGTTTCAGCTGAACTTGGCTGTTAAGGGTGATGTTATGGGAAGGCGGGGTGGTTTGTTGGACGGTATGGCGAATTATCTGTGCGTAGGTAGCGTTTTGTTTGTTCGTTTCTTCGGTGGTCTTCTTGGTTTTCTTCTCCTCCATCTTTGCTCTACGGTGTGGGCACATTGCTGCAAGAGTTCGGTGGTCGTTGTTTGAGGGTGGGCAGTTGACGCATTTTTTGGTTGGAGAGGTACATTCGGTCCATGTGTGACCTTCTGAGGAACATTCGGAGCAGATGGGGGTAGTTGATTTGCACTGGTTGGTGGGGTGGTCTTCAATTTTGTAACACTTGTAGCAGATGAGCAGGTGTGTGAATTCCTCGATGGAGCAGTTTTGGTGGGGGATCCGGGTATTAAAGAGGTTTAATCCAGTTTCTATTATTTTAGTGGCTATCTTCGTTTCAGTACATATAATTTTGAATACATGGGTATAATCTTTGATTTTGATGATTTCAGAAATTTTCAGCCAGGTTTGGTTTGCCATGAGTTCCAGTTTGATTTCATTTGGTGTTCTCTCTCCCACTGTTGAGCCAACTTGTCGGACAAAAATAGTTTTCTTCGATCGCAATTCCGGTGGTTCTATGGGCTTCAGGTTGATCTTGGCAAAAAGCTCCACAGCGTGGTCGGAGGACAGCTTGTCGATGGTGGCCTGATCGTCGGTGGTGGCATAAAATCCTAGTTTGGTCTCCGTAAGCTTGGTGAGAGGCGCCATCAGGTCCCGGAGAGCAGTTTCATAGATCGCTTGCTTGGTGGTGGTCTTTGTAGGGTCGATAAACTTGAGCTGTATACGGTGCAGTGAAACGTTGGTGCGAGCAGGTCCAGATGAGTTCCGATTGGGTTGGTGTGCGGTGGTCATAGGATCAGAATACCTCGAGTGCACATTACGGGACGGCGCCCCCGGTCTCCCGGGAGCCCCGCCCCTACTACCACGATACACGGTTATAAAATAGGGCGCGGACCCAACAGCAACAAGGGGACAGGGAAAGATGAGAGAGTGAAAAAAGGAGTATGCTTACCCTCCGGCTCCGCCTTCGGGTACTTGTTACCCCACAAGTTAAGAACTTCAACCCTTAGGTCGTCTTCGGGGCTTTTGATTGCCCCCACAACACTAAAAAAAAATTTCAGCCGCAGCCAACACTTCCTCGGGGATCAAGTACAGACGGTGTCCAGGAGAGTTCAAAAGAGATCCGGGTCGAATTCACAGGTATATCAAAGGATGGTTTCTGTTAACAAGGGAGAGAGGACCAGCCCAAGAAGGCCGAGACAAGTGTCCTCTCTGTCCTTGCGGTGTTGAAGCGCGCTGTCTGAGGATATCCAAGGGAGCAATCAAGTACACGTGACCAAGTTTGGGAAGCATAAGACCCCTCTGAAGTGGTCGAGCGTACAGAAGCGCACCCTCCGGTTACGCTTCTCGCGTAGGGGAGAGCAGTGTTGAAAGTATAGGCTAATACTACATAAATAGTTATAAATAGTTATATCTAGCATACGCAGTTAGCTTCTATACTTGTAATCACCTTGCTTTTAGGAACTAATACTTTAATATCCCGCTGTGAGTCAGCCTCATTTAACTATAGTCCGAACAACACTATAGTCCGAACAACACCAGATGTTCGCCTCAGCTAGCTGCAGACACCTACTATGTGTTAAGACGCTCCTTACTTGCTTACTTGCTTTCTAGAACGTGCAGAAGGCCTAGAGCCGCGATTATATTTGGGTAATCAAAGTCTAAACTTATGTTGCCGAGAACATTTCTCCTCGCTTCAGTACAGCCATCACTGGTATTAACTTAGTTAACTTACTACCTTTGTGGCCCACTTAGAGCCCTGGTCATTTCCCCGTGGCCCCGCCACCAAGGCCTGCTTTCCCAGTGTCCCCGAACTTTCACCGCGCCCCACTGCTCATGCGTAGTATATATGCAAGCATCAAGCGTACCCACTCAGACTAGATCAGAGTGAGAGGAGACCGTAGCGTCCCTCCAGCCTAGCCTCCTTGTGTCGGCTCATCCCGTAGGACTGTATTGTGTGTTGAGACTCTACTGTACTGTATATTCACAACTCCCTAGATTGATTGAGGAATACCAGGTGTCTTAAGAGCACCTCCAAGTCCCTAACATTTGACTAGACTTGAACAATATTGAAGAACCTCTGTTGAGCATCTCCTGTGCGACTCTGCATTAAAAGTGTTAAAGTGTTTACTAGTGTATAATACTATCCTGTATAGAAAATAGCACCCACGGGGTTCGCTTAACAAACAGCTTCTATTAAAGCAGAGTGCACCGTGATGTCCGCTGACCTTGCAACTCTTACAGAATGGTGCTTTCTCAGGGCACTCAGCAGAACGGTGATCTGAATTCAGGCTTTCGAAGTACAATCTTAACTCGGATACCAGAGCCTTTCTTTCTTCATTACTCTCTTGTCTTGCACAGCGATAACGAGAATGCTCTTCTGCACAAAATGTGCATCCAGATGTTCCTACTTCTAAGGATCGAACAGTTGACTGAGGTCCTCAGGTGTTTTCATCAGATGGTCTGGAATGCTGACCACTCGAAATGTTTCTTGAACTTCCTTGATTGTTTGGCTTTCGACCTCCATTTATTGTGGCTTGAAGTCAGTCTCACAGTTTTCAAGTCTAGTGACCTCTGACATAAGTGCTTCTAGGAACCACATCATGTGTGCTGTTATTGAGGAACAGTGCCTGCAGTCGTTGAAGTCTACTCCTGCTGTCTTCAGATGGTAAAGGTTTACTTCCCCCATGTGCCTGTACTCTTGCAAAGATAAGATTGAATCAGTAGGGGGTGGACGATCATCAAGTACATCCAGATGTTCCATCCTTATGCGATCCTAGTTCCTGTACAACTTCTTCAACATTGCAACTGCTAGTGGGTAGGACTCACCCAGCTAGTGTATTTTTTTTGGAGCGTCTTTCAACTTCCTTTGCAGGTATTGAAACTCTTCAGAAGGTTCCTGGTCATCATTTTTATGGACAGTTCTGAAGCTCTGCCAGAATTAGGTGAACATGATGATGTTCCCTGAAAAATCCAGCATCTCTAGAGTGGGCAGCTTAGCCCTCACACTCCTGTGCGATGAATTGCTTACTGATGCAGCGGATTCACTCGTTGGTGCTGGCTGTGATTCACTTCTCAGTCTTTTGACCTTTGCCAAGGTGATCTTCTAGGAGTCGAGCGATTCATTGTTTTTGTCTTCTAGTTGAATGTTTAATTCTGGTGGAATGTTTTCATCCTCATCAGCAACGTCAAGCATCTGTTTGTGAAGATGGTCTGCTTCATCCGCGCTGGTTTCTGCAGTAGTCTGATAACAATCCAATTTGTCTAGATTTTCTGCTGCTATGAATGGAGTATACTCGCAACAAGTCTCGAACTTGTTCTTAATCTTTGTGATCTTGCTTTGCAAGCGGGTGCGTGATTTCACTAACCTCTTAAAATCTATGTTTTCATATATTTTTAAATTCAAATTTTACATCAATCAACAAAATTTCACAGTGGAAATAATTTTAATTCTTCCCTGTGGGTCTTACTCAGAGCTTCTCTCATTAAACTTTAAGAAGCTATTCAATCTTTTCTTACAACAAACAATATTTAATTGTCCGTGACCTCATAGCAATCTGGTAACAAATTCCCAAAGTTAGAAACCCTAAGTAAAGAACTAACAAGAATAGACTGGCAACAGCAGTGCCCGTTATTTGTCAATCACTCCTGCCGCAGTTCTTGACAATTGTTCACATGAAAATTGTCACTTTTCATGAAATCAAGAAACAATGCAATTTAACTCATGGATTACTTTATCCTTTTCAATTAATCTACAATGCCATTCCTTTGCTTCCATAAAACAATGTAATTTAATTCAAGAATTACTTTATCATTTCAATTAATTTACAATGTCATGCCTTTGCTACCATGAAACAATGCAATATGACTCAAGGACTACATTGTCTTTCCAATCAAGTTGCAATGCCACCCTTTCTATGATGGTACTCCCAAAATTAATTTGAGGGCAAGCTAGTCCTATATAACTAATTTTGCTTTTCCAAGATGCAGCTTCAGAAAATCTTACAAAATGATTAAAAAAAGGGACTTACCTTGTCCATATCAACCTGGAAAACACAAATTATTCAAGAAGCTAACCTTTGCCCTGTTCAAAAATAATTTCGCCTGCCAATGGTGATAATTCACACTTCCTAATCTAATCCAAAACAAATTTCTTTTCAATTCAAATCGGATGATCTATGGCCTTCTTTATTGCAATCACTGGAGACCAAAAGGTATGTAGGAACACACTTTTCTCCTTTATTATACATTTGCTTCCAAGAGTTTCTTTACTAACAAACGCGCCAATTTTCATAACAAGATGACGGACATGACCAACATGATCTGCTTTTTCATCAAACTTTTAACGTTAATTACACTTCAGTTGACTTTTTTCATAGGTGAATGCTATCTTGGTTTGATTTTGGACCATGTTGGAAATACATTTTATCAATCTTGGTTTCACCATTTGTGGTATTTCATGTTTTAGAATATAAATTCATCATCATGATTAAATTCGATAGTTTTGAGACAATTTAATCATCTTTAGTTGTAGTATCTTCATAAGCCATTCATCTGTAACTGGATCGCACACCTATATAACCTAGAACCACATAAATCCTAACCAGAGATTAAAAAACGCATTTAATTGCAGTCTTCTATGGACATTTCACTATTTTTTGGTTACCAATGGCGGCCATGTTGACCCAAACGCTCGACCGTTACTAGTCAGGAAGACGGTTCTACAGTGTCCAATAATAAACTACCTTAATTCCCTATCCTACATAATGGATGTTTGTCTACAACTATATCCCCGTCACTAATTTGGTTTCTAGTCGCGAAAGTCCTAATAATGTCTTAGTTTCATGTAGATGGAATAAGTATCTCATCTTATGAGGCTTATTTTCATTGTGAATGCCGCAGCACTGAAACACATCTACACCGTGTGAACGATACATGACAACTGGGCCCAGCCTTAGGCGGGTAGACTTGACTCGCCCCACATGAGGGCACTAGATACACACGCGGAGGAAAACAACATCTAAACTCCCAAGTCGGGTTTACTGTGCCATCTTTATCAATAATCGTTGACTACTGTACAAAAAAAATCCTTATTATCTCATACGTAGAGATTTACGTTCAACGTTACTTATTTGGAGTTACTTTATTCTTATTTATTTACACGTCTGGTATATGATTCGAGTGACAGCAATCGGATACAGACCCGAGATGGAGGGGGTAGGGGTTTCTACCCTCCCATCTCAGGACTTCTTCACGAATCGGATGATGGGAGGGACTTCTTCACGAATCGGATGATGGGAGGGACTTCTTCACGAATCGGATACACACATTGGATTGCAATGGAATGTTTTCCCGTCGGGTAGAGCAAGCAGATACGTTTTCCACAGACCCTGAATCACGACTACAAAGCCATTACTTCCTCCCAGAAACTTGTCTGTGTTGTGAGGCATTATCGAACTCACCAATATATGAGTTCGAGAGGTACCATCAATTTGGAGGATTCAAGTTTCTTAATACCCCGGAGGAATGAAACTCTGATAATATCAGATCAGCATCATGGGTCGGTGGCTTTCTTTTCATGTGCTGATTTGAATTGTTTAAAGTATCATCGTTAAATGTTATTTCTATCTGCAAATGTTCCCTTCCTTGATCGTTCAAAACAGAAAATACACAGCCGTAGGATGCACTCATAGACGCTCTTTTTCAAAATTAATCATCTTAAAATCAAAGGCAACCTAGTTTGGGCCAAAAGGTCGGTTGTTCTCTTATAACATAAAAAAATACGACCTGTTTTGACAAGTGATGACTTGTCCTGGAATGAACCTATTGAAACAGCTAAAAATCTTTCAGCTCACGTACTTTCGCGCTACAAAATGTTTCAGCCCACATGCCCTTAGCGACCCGTCTCCTCACGCCAAACATGTATGTAAACAATTTGAAGATGTGTTCGCAGACCTGACCCGAATTGCGCGTGAAAATTGTATTCAATACCTGATTGTGACCTGCCAGAAAAAATGCAAAAATTGGTTATAAATATTATTAACCATCTTGTAATAAAATTTATGAGTAATTGAGATTCAATTGTTATTGATGATGAGGTTATCACTGATCCAAAAACGATTTTAGATGCTTTCAATGAGGATTTCTATAACAAAAAGTATACCTGCTACCCTCATGGAATTGACCATTAGCATCAGCTTCCCTTTTGCCCATTATTACGAGAATGCAATCCTCGAGCTATTAATTTAATACCCTTTGGATGAAAACCTAATCATTATAATCATAAATGGTTTGAAAAAAGAAGCAGGACTGGGTTGGATTACATGCCAGCCAATGTAATTAAAACAATCTCTGAGATTATTGTACCTCCTTAGACCCAAGTAAATACGAAACCGATCAAAAAGTGCAAAATGTCAGGCCTGCCCGTCATAAGCAAAGTTAAAATTTTCGTACTAGAATAAATTCACGAATTCAGTAAGAGTCACTGGTTGTATGAATAGAGAACATGCTATATCAAAATCTATGGAAATGTTATTGATGGACTCGCCTGGTGAGAAACTCGATGGTGCAACTTTTACGAACCCCGGCAACGCTTTCGATGTTTTTTTGAGGCTTTTTTCACTTGAACGACATTGGAAGTTTAATTAGCTGTTAAAAATGGAATTCGTTGCAGAAAACTTTTTGAAATTATAATAAATAACTTTGGGAAGAAGAAACTCCCTTATGCAGCGGAGTGTGGGGTTGGCTGTGATCACCCAGAGGGGGTGCCCTTCGACCCACTAAAACCTCTCTCCTGCCTCCAGACCTGTTGATTGGATACTGAATGCGTTGCCTCTTTGTACGGCCAAACCCAACAGCTGCTGGAATCATAGAGATTCTCGTAAACATCCAGTTGCCTCCACCAATCTACGTCCGAACTCCTTCACAATTCACGCAGTTGACTCGCCGTTGACAATTCCTCTGTCGGCTTCTAGGCTATTGGCTCAAATTGGAAGTGTCGTGTCAGAGTGCCATACTTCCTGCACTTACGTGTCTCTTCCTCAGTAGCTGCCGAACCAGCTAAAATTGCAGAAACTATCAAATGGGTTTCCGCATAAGTGTCCACACAAGTTCTCTTTGTGGACACTCTCACCATTTTTAAGGGAAAAACTGTGATGCCGTTGGGCCTCTTCCCATCACCTCTATCCAAACCCAGAGGTTTAAGCAACGATGGCAGTCCCGCTCTCTGCAATGACCTTCTGACAATGTCGTTTACCGCCGAGTGTCTGTGATAGCGGCCGGCACTGTACCTAAAAGATAGTCCTTGCAGTCCCAACTCGTCCATTTTATGAACGCAGCGACACGGATGCTGTTGGCTTATTTTAGATCCCACCTTCCGAGAAACGACAATGCGCGGTGTCTCTGGACCGCAAGCAAACCGTGCAGTGTGCTCTCTACCAAAGCCAAGTCCCATACTTTCTCAGTACTCTTGTACAATCCCTCCAAGTTAAGAGGATCACCATCTCCCCCCCCCCCACATCTCAACGGCACCCTGAAGCTCCTCCGTGTTAGCCACGCTGAATGCGTGGACGAGATGAAGACTGGAAGGGCAACATTTTCTGCTCTACTGAACTACAGGTCTTCTGACTAACTGGAAAAGTGGCTGGCTTGGTTCCAAGATCTGTCGTCAAAGGAGACATTGGTAACCCTAGTGAAGGCATCTCTCATCACGAAATCGAAACTGTTAAGACACTCACCGTGCGATGATCTGAGCACATATTTCAGTTTCTGAATAGTTAAAAAAATGTAAAGTAGAAATGCTTCATGACTGTCTATCTGCTCCAATTGAGTGATGTTTTATCTGTGAAATATTGGTGTGACATAATAACGTCATTGTGGAAATCGTTCCATTGTCGGAAGCTGGATAAGAAGTCATCTTCTGAGAAGAAAACACCTCGCGAGTTGCAATAAACAATCGTCGTGCAGTGTGCTTAACACAGGAGTACCACAAATAAGATCCTTGGACGTTTGCTCTTCTATATCTACATTATTGAGAGGGCTAAACACTTGTGACCGGTAGTCCTTCCCTCCTTTTTGCAGATTAAACTACAGTGTGCACGACCATAAACACTAATATGAATAATCACTTGTCAACATTGCATACTGGTTCACATCAAATATTGACTCGAAATGTCGACAAGACTCAGGTTAAGACCCCTAAAAGCCGGAAGATGCCAATTTCTAAAATGCATGTCGAATTTAAAGGTAAACCAATTATAAACGAAGCAAAAACATAGTTTATCGATGTAATAGTGAACGCGAGACTGAAGTGGAAACATCACGTCTGATTTGTCGAGAGGAAGTTATCCAAGTCACGTGGCGTCCTCTGCAAATTCGAAATTATCTAACAACTCCCTGTGAAATGCCTTTTATTAATGTCTATGGTTCTACCAATGACCCACCCTGAGTCGAAGCGTGTCATTAGAGGAGTGTCACGCGCTGACTGGTCAAACTTTGCCTGTCTTTATGTCAATTGAATATTCTCCATTTGTCACTTAGCTAACTCTTCTGCTGCAGAGTAGGTTTACAAAACGTTGAAACATTTAACTTACATTGAAAACCCGGATGTTATAATCCGTTGTAACACTGATTCGGAATTTTCTCGTCTTTCATCAACACAATCCCAACTTTTTTTTCCAAATCCGAACAGCCAAAACATCGGAAATCCATTGCTGAAGATATAAGAACTAGGAGCAGCATAGGTCCCTTTAAACGCAAACTCAAAGTTTACATGTTTGAACTGGTACGTGCAGGAATTCTTGAACAGTAATATACTTCCTTATGCATTTTTACTTGTCAACTAATTGTTGAACACCAGGATGATTTCATTTCCATGTTTTATCTTGCATGTTGCATTTAACCATTTATATCGTGCATGTTGGAACCTGTTTGATTATCGACTCATTTTCATTCTTTCTGGGTTCATTGAATGTTTTTCATACTGCACATGTGCAGTTGATAAAAAAAATGTGATTCATGCATGTGCCCAACATTTCATGAGTAAATATTATTTACAATCATATGTTGGTTATTTTACGCTCTGCTTTTTAGTTGAAGGTAAGTCTAAACAATATAGTGCCATGAATATTTAAATGCTAGTTGACCTAACTTAATTAACATATTTTTCTAGAAATGTAGTGGAGAATGAAAGTTTTCTTTGGTCATGACATATTGAACAGTGGAGGATAGAGAGTGTCCTTTTACATTGTCCATTGATTGGTAGGATAAAAATGTATATTCATTTACTACTATGTATTCAAGTGGGAGATGTTCTCTTCATAACAGATCACGCTGATCAATAATTGGTACATATTATAGGGAAGCTTACGTCAATGTTCCGTGAGGTTATGATTTGATGCAAACCGATTGCTGATATTGAACAGTAAAAAGTTCAAAACTTACTGATCAAGCAATATTAATTTCACTTTTGCGATACCCTGTTTGTCTGTGGTGCATTTTGTCCGTGCGCTGATAATCCTCATTAAGGTTTGCTCCTTTATGAGAGAGTTTAAGTTGTTAAAGCTTTAAAATTACTTTTACATTTGTTCAGGTGTAATGACAGAATCAAAAATTACAGAAATATCACGATGCATATTTCTGTCATTTTTGACGTGTCATGATACCTCATTTTTTCAAATCTTTATATTCTTAAACTCTCTCGTATAGGAGCAATCCTCGATCCTTGTTACTGATAGTGTTCGGTAAAAAGTACACAACTTTCTGATCGAGCAATAGTATTTCAATATTTGCGATATTCTGTCTGTCTGTGCTACATTTTGCAGCACTCTGACAAAATGTAGCACAGACAAACAAGATATCGCAAATATGAAAATATTATTGCTCGATCAGTAAATTTTATATTTTCACTGAACACTATCAGTAACCAGTTTGCATCATAACATAATCTCACGAAACATCGATATCATTTTTTTTCTACAGCACTTATCTTGGAGAGTCAATCATTTCCACCCATCAGCAAGTTTGTTAAAACCGTTTTTTTTTACATCGTCAAATGTGTGTTATTTCATTCAAAAAATATGTATTACCGACACAATAAAATATATATTATGTTTATAGAATCATTTCATTCATCAGTAATGTCAAACAAGATACACAACCAATACTTATTCATATAATAATCCATTTTTGACCTCACACCTCAAGCCTCACACCTCCACCCTCTCGTTACCTTCATTGGCCATCACCGAAGTAATGAAACATTTACGGCCAGTAAAGTTTCTCATCGGTTCGTATTCTCTGGTGTTTAGAGCAGTCATCGCGCGTCAAGAAGTGTCGGCCAATATGCCCAGATGACCAGATTTACAGGTCATGATAAAGCAGGCAGAAGGTTACTTCGTTGACCTGTCAGGGACAGGGCTATAAAATAAGGTGGATGACAGTTGGTGGATGGCAATTGGGTCAATCGCAGATTTGCTATTAACACAAGGGCTGCTAGATGAGTCGACTTGCGGATTTGCCCGTTTTCTTTTATTATGCAACCTATTCCATGCATATTTCTTATCACGAGACTGAATTACAGTAGACAAGAGAATTTGAAAAGCAAATATTATTTCTCATTTCATAGTGTATAAGGAAATAATACATGAGTAAAGTGGATCAACTTTATTTGTAAGGGACTTGAAATGTATTACTCTCTGTGTTCGCGCTGTATATGTCAAGTACTAAGCCTGGGGGAAATCGATTCGATATTTACTGTGGTTGAATCTTTCACTTTGTCAGTTTCATGAATTCCAAATATTCTCAGTGGTTTTTATAATCAAAATAGAAATATGCGGTGCGAAGGTCCAACAAATATCAGGTAAGAGGACAAGGGCGTTCAACCCGGTTAAAGGGGGACATGAACAGCAGAGCATTGCCGTACTGAACTACCAATAGGGAAGAATAAATATGAACAGAATTTCATCGGTGAGGATGATATTTTTGCCCGAAAAGTATTCAATTCGTAACATTGGAATAAAAAAAAAATTATGTTCTGACCTGACGAAAGAGAGAGTATTCAGTTACCCGTGCACCAAATAACTTGATCCGTAAACGTGTGAATGACCCCGAAAAAAGTAATAAGGCAAAAAATTTATCTCTGTTCATGTGATTCAAAAGATCTTCTTGAACAAAAACGAAACGAGCGGAGAAGCTGATAGCAACTTACCATACCGTGTTGAGGCATTCACAAGGCTGCAGAGAGTGCATGTATATAT
>SDVV010016984.1:0-14100 GCA_016164225.1 Gammarus roeselii | reverse complement strand
ATATATACATACATTCCTTGCTTTCTGTTATGTCTGCCATCTTCTCGTCCCCATCCAGACTCTCAACCTTCAACTCCTGTCCCTGCCTTTGGTCCGCCGTCAGGGAAGCTTTGTTCCTATTATTAGCTTCCTTCATTATTCAAATTATCCTGTTCAAACTCTCAAGAAACTGCTCCTACTCCGTTTTTCCTTGAGTCGTCAGAAAGCCCTTCTGGCTTGTTTCTTCACATTCGTGGTACAGAATCAAACAGTTCTTTTTATAATAAAGATTATCGCAAGTGTGACGAAGACGCTTAACTCCGTGTTTTGCTCGTATTCGTGCTACGCCTATTATTTGCCGTCCTGTCAAACTCTTTTCGTGCACACCCGAAGGCCCCGTTGCCTACAGCTCCGTGTCAGTGATACGCAGGTAATAGAAATTAGTGAGTATTGCACGTTAATGAGAGATGTATAGAACATACTTACTGAACATACATTACATCAACTTAGTCTCACATACACTTAAAAGTTTACCCTCAATCCAACGTAAAGCTTACGTAAGTTAATCAGGCAAAAAAGGGATAAATACAGACAAAAAAATGTGTGACCTTAATGTAAGAGGTATTGGGCATAATAACACCCTCGTTGAGGCTCCTGAGGATGACGGTTGTGATACAGCGAATAGTGTAGGAAAGACACCCAGTATAATAATACATTCAGCCATATATACTGATTCCGAATTAAAATGAAATGATTGGCGTAGACAAATCATGTGCTCGAACGTTTGCAATAGAACCTGTACAGCAATACTTAAAGATAATATCGTGCCACAAGAAGCCCTTGTGCAGCAACTATGAGTTGACACATGGGCATGAATAGATTTAAACAATTTGCAGTAGGTGCAGCTAATCACGTTGGTCCTGTGATTGATGCACGTGGACGCTAAGTGGCACTGCTACTTCAGATGATTGACGTTGTAATGACTCATATTGGTGCTGACACATAAATTGGTACCTATGGTGACTCATATTGACAACTGTAATGACACATATTGGTACCTGTGACGACATATATTGGTACCTGTGGCGACATAGTGGTACCTGTGATGACTCATATTGGTACCTGTAATGACACATATTGGTACCTGTGATGACACATATTGGTACCTGTGATGACACATTTTGGTACTTGTGATGACACATATTGGTACCTGTTATGACACATATTGGTACCTGTGATGACGCATTTTGGTACCTGTGATGACACATATTGGTACCTGTCTGTGAGAGAAGAGGCAATTCATTCGCCATTCTCCAACAATTTAAATGCCACCACATTCATGTGTCAAAGGCCTTTAACAAATCTAATGTCACGTCCCAGACAGGATCCGTGCTGGTGTTTGCTCAAAATAGTATTGGTTTTCAGAAAGAAAGTTATCCTCCCAAATAGTAATTTTAAACCATTTTTGAAAGAATTGTTAGGGTGTATCCTGCTCGATAGTTATTTCCCGAACGCCCACCCCCTGCTCTAAACATGCGTCACACACGAGCAATTTAGGGTCCATTTGGGACGCCCTCAACAAAGCAGAAACCGTCAAGCTAATAATTGCTGAAACACCTTTGAAGATATGAAGAGGTGAGAACCTTTGCTGGGGAAAGATTTAATTATGTAGGAAACCTCTTTAGCAGTGGAGGGGAATGGGAAAAAGGAATAAAGGTTCGTGGGGCTCATATAACTCAATGCTAATCGATGGGATGTAGTGATATGGGGATGTCATACAGGGATATCATGTAAGGATGGTATAGAGGGTTATCACTATCATGGTTCAGGTCAATGGCATACAGGGATATCATATAGGGATGGTATAGAGGATTATCACAATCATGGTTCATGTCAACGGCATACAGGGATATCATATTGGGATGGTATAGAGGGCTATCACTATCATGGTTCAGGTCAATGGTTTACAGGGATATCATATAGGGATGGTATAGAGGGTTATCACTATCATGGTTCATGTCAATGGCATGCAGGGATATCATATAGGGATGGTATAGAGGGTTATCACTATCATGGTTCATGTCAATGGCATACAGGGATATCATATAGGGATGGCATAGAGGGTTATCACTATCATGGTTCAGGTCAATGGTTTACAGGGATATCATATAGGGATGGTATAGAGGGTTATCACTATCATGGTTCAGGTCAATGGCATACAGGGATACATACAGGGATGGTATAGAGGGTTATCACTATCATGGTTCAGGTCAATGGCATACAGGGATATCATATAGGGATGGTATAGAGGGTTATCACTATCATGGTTCAGGTCAATGGCATACAGGGATACATACAGGGATGGTATAGAGGGTTATCACTATCATGGTTCAGGTCGATGGCATACAGTGATATCATATAGGGATGGTATAGAGGGTTATTACTATCATGGTTCAGGTCAATGGTTTACAGGGATATCATAAAGGGATGGTATAGAGGGTTATCACTATCATGGTTCAGGTCAATGACATACAGGGATATCATATAGGGATGGTATAGAGGGTTATCACTATCATGGTTCAGGTCAATGGTTCACAGGGATATCATATAGGGATGGTATAGAGGGTTATCACTATCATGGTTCAGGTCAATGGTTTACAGGGATATCATATAGGGATGGTATAGAAGGTTATCACTATCATGGTTCAGGTCAATGGTTGAAGAGTATTCATTAATGGCGGCGGCAACTCAAGCAGGCTTGTTGAATGAACGACCATCAAGCAGGACAACAAGAACACTTTTACTGCGATTTTTATGGTCAACGTGTCGCATTTAAAGTGTTCCTGTTTTATTTCAAGTCTCCCTGGTTACTTTAATGTTACATGAAATGATAATCTGAGCTTGTTTTCTTTAGTAGTGAAGTAAGCCGGTGGCGATGATCCTTGGGCTGGGCTCCTAATATTTGGCCATTGCTTTAGCTCATATAAGGAACCTACTCGTAGTGTATAGCCCCTTCTGAGATTAATCCTCTTCGACAGGCATCGAATGGAACACTAACGTACCGGCATCCATTATTGTGAGTTTCCGCACACATGCGTGAGAGGTGTCGCTTTGAGTGACCATTGTGAGTTTCCGCACACATGCGTGAGAGGTGTCGCTTTGAGTGACCTCGAAGTTTCTTATTCTGAGGTTACCAGTTGAAATGGTAGGATAAATATGATGGAGGTCAGGAATGTAGCCTTCGGAAAAACAAGAATCAACGGGTCACAAAAATGTTATTCCACGATCGAAAGCTGTTGAAGTTATCAATGGTAAAAAAGATTTCGTCTGAAAAGCATTTTTTCCGGACTCGTTTGGGTTTAACAAATCGTCATTAAGGTGTCCAGCAAGTTAAACACGATCACTAGGTCAGAAACGGCTTTCTGGATCAGGTGGTCTTTAGAGCATACTGAACTCGTCGAGGCTTGCTGGATCAGGTGGCTGACAAAGCACACTGAACTCGTCGAGGCTTGCTGGATCAGGTGGCTGACAAAGCACACTGAACTCGTCGAGGCTTGCTGGATCAGGTGGCTGACAAAGCACACTGAACTCGTCTAGGCTTGCTGGATCAGGTGGCTGACAAAGCACACTGAACTCATCGTGGCTTGCTGGATCAGGTGGCTGACAAAGCACACTGAACTCATCGAGGCTTGCTGGATCAGGTGGCTGACAAAGCACACTGAACTCGTCTAGGCTTGCTGGATCAGGTGGCTGAAAAAGCACACTGTACGCGTCGAGCCTTGCTGGATCAGGTGGCTGACAAAGCACACTGAACTCGTCTAGGCTTGCTGGATCAGGTGGCTGACAAAGCACACTGAACTCATCGTGGCTTGCTGGATCAGGTGGCTGACAAAGCACACTGAACTCATCGAGGCTTGCTGGATCAGGTGGCTGACAAAGCACACTGAACTCGTCTAGGCTTGCTGGATCAGGTGGCTGAAAAAGCACACTGTACGCGTCGAACCTTGCTGGATCAGGTGGCTGACAAAGCACACTGAACTCGTCTAGGCTTGCTGGATCAGGTGGCCTTTAGAGCACACAGAACTTGTCGAGGCTTGCTGGATCAGGTGGCTGACAAAGCACACAGAACTCGTCAAGGCTTGCTGGATCAGGTGGCCTTTAAAGCATACATAACTCGTCGAGGCTTGCTGGATCAGGTGGCCGACAAAGCACACAGAACTCGTCGAGGCTTGCTGGATCAGGTGGCCTTTAAAGCACACAGAACTCGTCTAGGCTTGCTGGATCAGTTGGCCTTTAAAGCACACAGAACTCGTCGAGACTTGCTGGATCAGGTGGCCGACAAAGCACACAGAACTCGTCGAGGCTTGCTGGATCAGGTGGCCTTTAAAGCACACAGAACTCGTCGAGGCTTGCTGGATCAGGATGCCTTTAAAGCACACAGAACTCGTCGAGGCTTGCTTTATCAGGTGACCTTTAAAGCACACAACTCGTCGAGGCTTGCTGGATCAGGTGGCCTTTAAAGCACACAGAACTCGTCGAGGCTTGCTGGATCAGGTGGCCTTTAAAGCTCACAGAACTCGTCGAGGCTTGCTGGATCACGTGGCCGACAAAGCACACATAACTCGTCTAGGCTTGCTGGATCAGGTGGCCTTTAAAACACACAGAACTCGTCGAGGCTTGCTGGATCACGTGGCCTTCAAAGCAGACATAACTCGTCGAGGCTTGCTGGATCAGGTGGCCGACAAAGCACACATAACTCGTCGAGGCTTGCTGGATCAGGTTGCCGACAAAGCACACATAACTCGTCGAGGCTTGCTGGATCAGGTGGCCGACAAAGCACACAGAACTCGTCGAGGCTTGCTGGATCACGTGGCCTTCAAAGCACACATAACTCGTCGAGGCTTGCTGGATCAGGTGGCCGACAAAGCACACATAATTCTTCTAGGCTTGCTGGATCAGGTGGCCTTTAAAGCACACATAACTCGTCGAGGCTTGCTGGATGAGGTGGCCTTTGAAGCACACATAACTCTTCTAGGCTTGCTGGATCAGGTGGCTGGTATGTTCCTACTATGTGGTACGAGAAATGAACTATGATTGCCTCACACAAAATCTCTTGAGTATCTTACTCACATGTCTCACTAGTCTACTCTCGAACCGTACTCACATATTCCTTACTCAAACTCTCTCACTCACATGTCTCACTAGTCTACTCTCGAAACCGTACTCACATATTCCTTACTCGAACTCTCTGACTCACATGTCTCACTAGCTCACTCACGAAGCCGTACTCACCTTTGTCTTACTCACCCTCCCAAACTTAAAGGACGGACAAAATGGTCTTTTTGTATCTATTATTGTAATTCATGTAATTCATTCATGTAAGCGTAACTCGCCCTCTCTCTGCAGGCTTACTCCTAAACGCATTGCTTGGCCTCTCTCTCTAGCCTTACTCATATATGCCTTCTTCGCCCTCTCTCGAGAGTCAGTCTTGAGTTCGTCATCCGAGGGCACCGTTGAGCATCCTGATACCCACTCCTCCGCAGCCCCTCCTACTTCCGCCCCCAAAAGCAAGAAGAGGGGGGGGGGAGGCACACAGGAGGGGGAGGCCACCACCATTCATGCTCTCGCTTTGATCGTGTCCTGCTCTCTAATTCTGTTCCTGTTCTTGCTCCTACGGTTTCCTTCTATGCTCTTTCCGCATTTTTTGTCCACTGCAGTGCTAACGTCGTGACCGGTCTTCACTGCCTTCCGCCCCCGTATATCCGTGCAGCTGCAGGCAACACCTTGTAACTGGTCCACAGGACCTTCAGACCAGTTTGGTCTTATGCTGTCACGACGTCGTGATAGGTTTAAGCACCTTCCACACATCGTGATCGGTCTGCAGTGTCTTCTGCCCTCTTTAGCCATCCGCAGTACACGCGTCGTGCCCAGTCTGCAGTGCCTTTTGCCCTCTTTAGTCGTCCAAAGTCCACGCGTCGTGGCCGGTCTGCAGTGCCTTCTGCCCTCTTTAGCCGCCCGCAGTCCACGCGTCGTGCCCAGTCTGCTGTGCCTTTTGCCCTCTTTAGTCGTCCAAAGTCCACGCGTCGTGGCCGGTCTGCAGTGCCTTATGCCCTCTTTAGCCGTCCGAAGTCCACGCGTCGTGGCCGGTCTGTAGTGCCTTCTGCTCTCTTTAGCCGCCCGCAGTCCACGCATCGTGCCCAGTCTGCAGTGCCTTTTGCCCTCTTTAGTCGTCCGAAGTCCACGCGTCGTGGCCGGTCTGCAGTGCCTTCTGCCCTCTTTAGCCGTCCGAAGTCCTTGGGTCGTGGCCGGTCTGCAGTGCCTTTTGCCTTCTTTAGCCGTCCGAAGTCCACACGTCGTGGCCGGTCTGCAGTGCCTTCTGCTCTCTTTAGCCGTCCGAAGTCCTTGCGTCGTGGCCGGTCTGCAGTGCCTTCTGCTCTCTTTAGCCATCCGAAGTCCTTGCGTCGTGGCCGGTCTGCGATGCCTTCTGCCCTCTTTAGCCGTCCGAAGTCCACGCGTCGTGGCCGGTCTGCAGTGCCTTCTGCCCTATTTAGCTTTCCAAAGTCCACGCGTCGTGGCCGGTCTGCAGTGCCTTCTGCCCTCTTTAGCCATCCGAAGTCCTTGCGTCGTGGCCGGTCTGCAGTGCCTACTGCCCTCTTTAGCCGTCCGAGTCCACGCGTTGTGACCGATCTGCAGTGCCTTCCGCCCTCTTTAGCCATCCGAAGTCCATGCGTCGTGACCTGTCTACAGTACTTCAGATAACAGGACTCACTTTGCTTCTCTACAGTCGGCATGGGCTATCAAAACAACTCTATCAACAAGTAATCTACTTCGGGGGACAATCAGGGGACGATACCAGGATTTATTTATCCACAATAAAGCTAAGGTTGCACCTTCTTTAGTATTATACTCTATACGTCAGTGAGTTATTGTCGTTTATACTTTTAAATGTGTTTATTACTTAGTTTTACAGTCAAGGTACAGTCACGTTGCAATGACGTCACATGCAACAGCCAAAGCACTGTTTACACTTCATAAAAAACGGGGAACGGGAAGAACAAGAAGTGAAGCGAAGGATTTAGGTTTCTGGCGGTCGCATCCCAGACGGTCGACCAGAAACGGACACGCCCATACGCTCAGCGGACTCATTCTTTTCTTCGGGCGCATGCCTGTCGGCTTGCCCCGGAGGTTGAGTCAGACGGACACCAACTGGGTATTGAGTCTACTTCAAAGTAGCAAACGGGAATTTAAATTTTGACGAGAATGTGCACATTTAGGAGAGCAACACACCCTGTTGCCTGGGTATTGGCCCTCCCCCATGTGCTCAGAAGGTTGTCTTCTGTACGCAAGTGGTTTCTTGAAGGCTGTTGCACTTCAAGGAGAGACGTCGCAGTGACCTCTCCTAAGGATAGACCTGCCCTTGGCTGGTCTAGAGTCTAGGTCGGAATTTTCAAAAATATCGTGTAATTTTGTTAAGTGCAAGTGTAGGAGAGCTCTACCCCCCATTTCCTGGGAGTGGTTCTCCCAAGTGTTCAGTGGAGTAAGTCTCTGAACACGTGTGATTGGTCCTACAAGAACATTTTAAATTTCATGTGAGATGTGAGAAGGACTTCTGCGAAAAAAGTTGCTCGTGGCAACTCCTGAGTCGAGTCAGGTAAGGCAACGCTCTCATCATGGTGCGGTTTGATTTTCGCATAGCATGCGATGTGGGGGTAAGCCGCCGTTGTGGCTTCTCAGCAAACGCCGCTGAATTGCCACAGACTTCACCCGCGCTGATTCGTAATTGTTATCTATCGTTTCCCATTTTTCTACTCTCTTTTTCTCCCGCAGGGAAGGCAATAGATAATATCTGTCGAATCTACGTCGTATCGTAGAGTTGAGCAAAGCTCTCATCCTGGTGCGGGTTCGATTTTCGAATATCATGGGGTGTGGGGGTGAGTCATCGGCAGACTTCATTTACACTCGCTCGCAATTTCGGCTATCTCTCCCCATTTTTCTCCTTTCTTTCCTCTCCCACAGAGAGGGTAGAAAAGAAGACAGAAAAATGCCATCGTGTCGGCAAGATTCCTGAGTACGAAGATATTCGTTGCCTTCAGCAATGGATGATACCCGTCGAATCTAGGCCGTATCACAGAGTTGAGCAGGAGCGGGTCATCATGAGTTGTGGTGGTGAATGCTGGCACCGTACCACTTGAAAATAATAAAAATAAAGAGTAAAAATATGTGGTATCCCTCCAAATCTTCACCGCCGCATTGAGTTGAGCAAGCTCTCTTCTAAGGCGGTGCCGATTTTCAGGATACCAGTCCCTGCATCTGCTTGTCACGTTAGGACATCAGATGGCCTCGTAGGCTAGCGGGATGGGTGATTGCGAGTACCGTTACGGGCTCACACCCTGTACGGTGGCCCTTGGCGTGGGTTTATGGGTGGATGCGAGTCGCCGTAACATCTCTCTCTCGGTGAATTTCTGTAGATTAGTAGTTTTCGAGATATTATCAGTGTCTGTACTTGCAATGTTGATGGTAGAGAGCTTTCTGTTCTGATATGGAGTTATTTAGTCGCTTGAGTTGGTCAGCAACAGCAGTCATTAAATTGTTACTAATAATGAAATTATGAGTAATAATTAACAAGTACTATTGCCAGCGACATTCTATTATTGTTACTAATAATGAATTTATTAGTAGTAATAGCTTGAATTGTGAAGAGAACCGTGTCAGGCTCCTTCCCAATATCCCTATAATTATAATCTAGTCAGCTCCTGGCAAATCGTGTCGTTCTCAGGTTAAACGAGTCACGTGGCCCATTGCTTGTCAAGCGCGTTCTTGAACGCATTCATGGATTCAGAGCCAACTACCGCAGCTGGTAAGTTGTTCCTGACCCGCGAGATTGCGATCGGGAAAAAGTATTGCGATATAGTCATAGCGAAAAGTTTTTCCACAAGTTTCGCCCCGTTGTTTCGGGTACAAATGTTGTGGTCCCTGTCGAAGTGGCCGACAGGGCTCACGTTGTTGAATCCCTTCAGGTATTTAAAGGTTTCTATGAGCTGGCCCCTCAGCCTTTGTTGCTCAAGGGTGATGAGGCCAAGCTCTTTAAGCCTATCCTCGTAGCTGCGGTGGCGTACCTGCAGGATGAGCTTAGTTGCACGATGCTGGATTCGTTCCAGTTTGGCTATGTCCCCCCTCATGTGGCGAGACCAGAATTGGACTGCATGCTCGATGTGGGGACGGACGAGGGACGTGTACAACGGCAATACAATGTACTTTGTTTTGCGGAGGAAGTTACGGGAGATGTAGTCAGAGTTACGATTAGCTATCTTGTAACTTTCTTTGACCTGCGCGCCCCATTTTAAATCTTTTCACCCAGGAGGCCTGCTCCTTTGAGCGGGTATACATTGGTCGCTGGCCTCGCAAACTCTCTCATTGAGGATGCGGCAGCAAGCGTCCACCGTACCTTCTCTGAGTTGTGCGATTAAGTTAAGCGCACTTAGTTGTTCTCTCATCCCCTGGAAGTCTGCTCGCGCAAAATTGGGGCGGCGTATAGTTCCCTGGGGGGCTGGACGGGGCACTTTGATGGAGAATTCTACCGTGTTGTGGTCATCACCTCCCAGTTTGTTGACAACTAGGATGTTGCCGACCAAGCGCTCCTCAGTTGACATGACTAGGTCCAGTATGTTGTTCCCCCGGGTTGGTTCACGAACATACTGAGTCATGCCATTATCGGCGATGAACTCCGTTAGTTTGTTGCCTGGGGCCTGTGAAGTTAGGCTCACCCAGTCAATATAAGGGAGGTTGAAGTCACCGAAGATGATAGTCTCGTGATTATTTGAGACTATTTCTTCCAGCTTCTCATAGAGCTGGGCATCTTGTTCCGCAAGGGTGTGACCGTTGCGGTACATCAGCATCAATGTCGCATGAGCCACTTTGATTTATGCGTTGAATATTTCGCAAGAAACTGTGGAGAGCGTTGCTCTAAGAAATGGATGCAGTATCTCCTTTATGGACAGTACGGACCCGCCCTCTCGTTTACTAGGGGTGGGTTAGTCCATGCTGGAGCCATGTTTTGTTTATGCCAATGACATCAAACGAGTACAGGGTCGCCAGTCCCCTCAGTTCGTCGAACTTAGGAGCATATGACTGCGCGTTACAGAAGAAGACCTTCATACAGTGCGTGTCTCGGTCTTCGACTTCTTCATCATTGGGGGGGCCTCGACCTAGCGGCTGTAGACCAGGATCTTGACCATCCCTAGAATTGTCATCTTGTGAGCCCTGTAACGTATCTACTGTGCCCGCAGCTTCTTCCTCTTTGAGCGATGATCGGTCATCGCTCCCGTCTAGGAATCTGTTGCGGGCACGGAGCCGTCTAGGTAGGGTCCCCTGCGACCAAAACTGGTCTGTTTAAAGTACGCTGGACCTCTAACTTTTGGGCATAGCATTTCTTAGCGCTTAAGTGAAGTAGTCTGCCCAGGTGTAGGCCGTCTCTTAGGAAAAGATCGGGCCTTTCCCGAAAGTCATCAAACAAGTTGATGAAGGATACTCCACTGGACTTGCAAATGGTTTTGAGGGCTCGATTTGTATAGGTTAACTTGCTATACAGCTTGTCATCATCATTCATTTGCGGTAAGATGGATGTGATGACCACTCGATTCGTTTTTGCCTTGAGGTTAGAAATCAGCTGCCTATACTTGGCTAGCAGATCTTCCGACCTTGTCCTTTTAAGATCATTGGTGCTTACATGGCAGATTATGAGTGTCTCCCGGCTGGAAACTTTAACCTCAGCAAGGGCACTTCTGATCTTCTCAATCGTGGCACCGGGTTTGCAAATAACCCGCCTTTTTGCCGTACACCTATGAGCAAATTCAACCGATTGTTGTTGGACGATATAGTCACCTAGGACAAGTGTCTTCATTTTTCCGTCCAGGTCAGTGAACTTCTCAAAAGTGTTCCACGTTGGCATCAAAAACGCGGACCGGTTCACGAAAGTGAACGGGTTCTGGACCTGTTGAAATCCATCCGAATCTACGCCTCCCCGTCAGGGTTGGGTGCGGTTTCGATCCGCGGATGTCTTTGTCCAAGTTATCGGCTTAGTCCCGGTTTTCGGTTTCCGGGCAGCCGATGACCTCTCGGCCTGACGGGAAGTAGGCACCCCGGGTTTAAGTTTAGGGGAGGAAGCGAGTTGCGAGTTTACATCCAGCACCGGTAGCCCTGACATGGATTTAGGGGTGGATACGTGCTGCTATTGCAGACTTTTACCCAGGACGTCACGGAAGGAAGACAGGGCAAAACCAGCAAAAATCCTCCGTGGACTACCACCATGGACTACCATGGACTACCAACTCGTTAACTTTTACTAGTTTCCTCGACTGTTCCACCAGGCCCTTACTAGCTTTCTCCATATCAGAACGTGAGTTTCTCGCATCACCACACACTCACCTACGACAGTGTGCAGCTACTCCTCAAGGACAGAGACCGCCGAAAGGATCCCGTCCCCTCCGCCGTCGTCTTCGTCTCTCCTCTGCAGGCTCTGGGAGGTTTCCAGGACCTGGTCGAGCCTGTCACCCAGCTCACAGAAGCGGTAGACGAAGCGTTCCTTGTCCTGCCCGAGGTTCCTGAAGACGCTCTTGCTCATCCTGGCGAAGCAGATCGAGCAGTCCGCCAGAGTAGGAGGAATCCTCAGACGTCGTCCGGGGGAATCTTTGCCCTCTTTTTCACAGGCGCGGTTTATTACTCACTTAGTTTGCTAGTTTCAGATTTTTTTATTTATTTATTAGCTCACTTAACACGGTAAATGTTTGCACTTGAAACAGCTCTCACACAAAAGAGTGTGAAAAACACGAAAAAGTCTATAAAAAACACGAAAGAGTCTGTAAAATACACGAAAGAGTCACTTAGTAGACGGAACCGGAACGAATTCGATTTCGGTACGGGAACTCACATATTATTACAACACAGATCACTCAGTATTCAGTATTCACATATTATTACAACACAGAGCACTCAGAAGTCAGTACTCACATATTACAACACAGAGCACTCAGAAGTCAGTACTCACATATTACAACACAGCTCACTCAGTATTCAGTATTCACATATTATTACACCACAGAGCACTCAGAAGTCAGTACTCACATATTACACCACAGAGCACTCAGAAGTCAGTACTCACATATTACAACACAGCTCACTCAGTATTCAGTATTCACATATTATTACACCACAGAGCACTCAGAAGTCAGTACTCACATATTACACCACAGAGCACTCAGAAGTCAGTACTCACATATTACAACACAGCTCACTCAGTATTCAGTATTCACATATTATTACACCACAGAGCACTCAGAAGTCAGTACTCACATATTACACCACAGAGCACTCAGAAGTCAGTACTCACATATTACAACACAGCTCACTCAGTATTCAGTATTCACATATTATTACACCACAGAGCACTCAGAAGTCAGTACTCACATATTACACCACAGAGCACTCAGAAGTCAGTACTCACATATTACAACACAGCTCACTCAGTAGTCAGTACTCACATATTACAACACAGATCACTCAGTAGTCAGTACTCACATATTACAACACAGATCACTCAGTAGTCAGTACTCACATATTATTACAACACAGAGCACTCAGAAGTCAGTACTCACATATTACAACATAGTAGTCAGTATTCACATATTATTACAACACAGAGCTCTCAGAAGTCAGTACTCACATATTACAACATAGTAGTCACTACTCACATATTATTACAACACAGAGCACTCAGAAGTCAGTACTCACATATTATCATAAATCGCTAATATTTGCGTTCGCCTCGCAAATATTAAAAACAATCCGTCGTCAAATTGGCATTTGCGATTGCAATAAATATGCATCCGCACTTCATTTATTGTACACCTCATCCGGCCTGTGTTGTCAAAGGTGACACAATATCTTATTTCATGTTGCCTACCCGTGGTTTGCGTACACACAACGTCATGTGGTTCTCGTTGTGGTAGGCCTTTAATTAACCCTCCTTATGTGTTGTATCCCTCTTCCTGCGCACCTCTTTCGACTCGGCGGCGTGACTCGCATCTAATGTCTTGTCCTCACGCGCCTCTTCCTTAAGCCTTTCTCGGCGGCGTGACCCGGCGGCGTGACTTGCGTTTCATGTCATGTCCTCACGCGCCTCTTCCTTAAGTCTTTCTCGGTGGCGTGACTCGGCGACGTGACTCGCGTCTCATGTCTTGTCCTCACGCTCCTCTTTATTAAGGCTTTCTCTGCGGCGTGACTCGCGTCTCATGTCATGTCCTCTTCCTTATGCTTTCTCTTTATGGTCGACCGTGTGCCTGCGCAGTCCTGTCTACTGCAATCACGTAGAAGCGTGCATGAGGTTTTATGGTCGATAGTTGGCTTGTGCCGTGTTGTCGACTATAATCATATAGGATCTTGTATGAGGCTTTATGGTCAACAGCGGGCCTGTGCCGTGTTGTCGACTGTGATTGTCTAGAGGCTGAATATTTATGGTTGACAATGGTCTCTTGCCGTATTGTCGACTTCTACCCATGAAGCGTGAGACTGTATTGTCGACAATGGGGCTGTACTTTGCTGTCGACTGCAATCGTAGAAGCGTACGTGAGACTCCATTGATGAAAGGGGGCCTGTGTAGTAATATCGACCGCTTGAAGCATGAAGTTTTATTGTCGACATTATTAATGTGCCGTGTGGTCGGCTCGCTTCCTATATCAGCGTAGACCATTAAATGTACTGTTGTTGCGCCTATTATGCGCCTTAAACTGTTGTTGCGTCTATTATGCGCCTTAGACTGTTGTTGCGTCTATTATGTGCCGTCGAATGTTGTTGCGTCTATTATGTGCAGTCGAATGTTGTTGCGTCTATTATGCGCCTTCAACTGTTGTTGCGTCTATTATGTGCCGTCGAATGTTGTTGCGTCTATTATGCGCCTTCGACTGTTGTTGCGTCTATTATGCGCCTTAGACTGTTGTTGCGTCTATTATGTGCCTTCGACTGTTGTTGCGTCTATTATGTGCCTTCGACTGTTGTTGCGTCTATTATGTGCCGTCGAATGTTGTTGCGTCTATTATGTGCCTTCGACTGTTGTTGCGTCTATTATGT
>SDVV010016983.1:0-14100 GCA_016164225.1 Gammarus roeselii | reverse complement strand
AAATTGCACAGCAACGGTTTTCGAGTCGAGCTAAATAACTATAAAAAGGTTATCTCATGGAATCATGGAATGACGGCTGCCATGTGGACTTGAAGAAGCTTCCTCCCGTCGGAATAATGTTACAAGCGGCGTGTCCCAAGGATCCATGGAGAGAGGTAGTTTGCTGCCAGACCAACATTTATGCGAAACACAGGTAGGTCCTCTTATTAATACATAGTGTATGACATAGTGTATAACACTTGCACCGACGTGTTACGTTATGTTGCGTGCAGCTTGATATATTTGCGGCTACGTTGCGAGCATATTGTCGGAACCTTGCCTTCCCAACCGAGCCTAACTTAGTGGTACGTGTTTTTACCCCGCGGCAAATTTACGTGTTTCTGACCCGCGGGCAAACGTACGTAATTGTAGGGTACGTATTTCTAACCAGTGGGGCAAATATATATTTTGATTAAGCCAACATGTCGTTCACATTTTGGTCCCTGAACCTTTAGGGATCCGTGTTAGGAGTGACTCCTATCATCAAAAATATTCCAATAGATCTTGATTAGGAAAAACTTTTATACCCGAACAATTTCTTTCCGGTGAATTAAAATTTCTAACGGAATATGGAGATTTAAGATTTTTCTGACTCATCAGTCATGAGCGGGTTTTCTTTTGCGGCACAGTGCTGGAGGAATCGAACAACATTTGTGAAACTGTTCCTGAGCATTTACAGTAGTTTTCAAAGACATCCAATTTATTTTGAGTAATTGTTTACAATACATTTATAATTTTACACATGATGTATATGTTTTAATATTTTCTTCGTAAATTTAATTCTTGTTGACATAGTCGCACGCAACCCATAACAGCTATACAATGTGTTTCGGACCATTACATGTAAATCAGATGAGATTGCGTATAGATGTTCATGCTTCTCAGATTGGCTTACAATATAATGCGCAGGACGATACGTCATAGCAACAATATTGTTGTCTGTGAATGTACTGTTCTCGTAATTTTGTAATTTCGAAAGTTGTCCCTCATTCCCGTATGTATTTCTTTCCCACGGAAGTTTCGTGCGACTAAGACCCACACATTCTCAAAGGATTCGGCAGGTGGAGCTGGATCAGTGAGGACAAACACTGTCACTATTAACTCACTCAGGATCAAGTGCAGGCCACTTTTATTGGACCCAGGGAAACTAACGCCTTGCTGATACCAAGAGCCTCGTCCTGCCGTCAGCTCTTGCCGCTTACTGTCAACAAGCGGACAGATGCACAGGCGCACACAATTGACTATATAGACCAGCGCTCAAGATAATTCCTCTTATATCTTCGTAGGTGTTTATATTACTTTGCATGATGCCACATCCACATTGATTATTTTGTATGGCGTATAACTTTGTTTGATAGTCAATTTGCGTCTCAGCGGGAAATAATTAAAAAAAACATCGTCCTGCAAACCGAAATGATATGCCGTCTTTATAATTTGTTTAATAAGTATAACATAGCATTTGCGCATGAACACATTTTTTTTATTCCTACTATTGTTTATTTATTAGAATTACTTATGAACTCGCATTTTGTGCTTCCAAGACGTCCGAGATATGATATTTTGTAAAAATATTAGAATTTCTGTAACCTCGAGCGAAAGGACAACCTGGACAAAATGCCATGCGTCTGCGCATGGAGTTCAGTTTCACGGGGAAATTTGTTAAGGCATGTTGTAAAATATTCTAATATTCTTAACATAGAGCCGAGGGACAACAGGACAAGATCTTAATAGGCAAGTGTTGTTATGGCCTTATGAATTTGAATCAAATACTGCAGTATCGAACTGTGATCTTCGAGGTGGCATTCGATAGTGTTTCGATAACTTGATTACATTTTAATGGGGTTTTTGCACCTGCTGTCGGCCTCATTTCATGTCCATTGTTTTTGGAGTGGCTAGCGTGTCTCTCTGTTCAGGTGAACTCTCTTCTAACATGAAGATAAAATTTCCATCAATTAATTGGCAGCTTTCAGTATTTATTATGCAACACCGAAAGATATCAAATTGGGCATGTTTGAATAAATGGTCTCTTTATATTTAGCGTGTAGTAGGCAATATTAACCCATTAAAAATATAATACAATAATGTGTACCTTTACCACCGTAACCCCTCGCGTGTCGTAGAAGGCGACTAGTTGGGGCGGAGAGAGAGGGCTAGGAATCCCTTCTTCGTCCGTAAATTTCTCCCTCAAAGACGGCAAGACGGTTTGGGGGAGGAGTAGCTCACGCCTCTTCGAACCCAATTGTTAGGGTAGCTGAATGCGCGTGGTTGTAGTACAAATGAAGCAAAAAGAAGTTTGATGTGTTGACACTGAATGAGACGAAATTAAAAGGTACGGCAAATGTTGGTTTGGTGTGGTAAATGGAAGCCGGGAGTGTAGGGATGCTAGGCACGAGGAGGTTTGATGTTGATATGGAATGATCGGTTAGCTAGTAGCGTTACAGAATGGATGAGGGTGTTCTCAAGATTGAAGTGGGTAAAAGTTAGGTTAGGTATAGAAAGAGGGGCGTTTGCGAGTGCTAACGGACCTGGTAGCGAGAAGAGAGAGGAGGAGAGGAGCAATTTTGCACTGATACGTGTGGATTTATTGATATTTTTTTAGGTAATGTGAAGATCGTTGTACTGGGTGACCTGAATGCCAGAGTTGACGATGCATCGGTGGATGATGTGATGTTGAGGTACGGCGTTCCCGGTAGAGAGGACTGTGCAGAAAACCTGATAGATCTGTGCATGGAGCATGAGCTGGTGGTTAGAAACCGCTTATCGGAGAAGCGTGATATCCACAAGTAAACATGGCTATAGATAGCCCGCGGAAGTGATGGATAGCGCTGAAGGATTTTGTGCTGCTTCGGGAACTGTGGTGATAAGGCTGTTAGATGTCTGGTGTTGAGAGGGGAGAGTAGAGTAATGTCTGAATATCTTCTGGGGAAGGAGGATTGAGACTGGAGCAGAGGTGGAAGGGGGACGAAAGATTGGGAGAAGGAAGTGAGGTTGGAAAAGGGAGTGAACTGAATGTGGAAAGAAGAACTTAGGAGTTCCAACAAGCGTTAATGGAGGAATATGACAGCGTGAGAAGGCATGACCTGAGAGATGTTCAGGAAAAATGGGAGACGTTTAGAGATACGTTGCTGAGATGTGCGGAACATGTGTGAGGTCTGCACCATGTGGGCGGGTGCAGAAAGAAGTGCTGCGAATGGTGGAACGAAGAGGTCTAACTTGATGAGGCGCAGAAGTGAAGGGAGGAGTGGTTGCACGTGAGATCGATGGTGGTCTATGACAACTATGAAGAGAAGAGAAAGGAAGTGCAACGGAAAGTGAGGAGGGAAAAGAGGGACGCTGATGCCTGGTGGGGCAGACGGCTGAGCTAACATTTTATGGATAACAAAAAAAAATTCTGGAAAGAGGTGAAGAGGGTTATAGAGGGGGAGGCCGGGAAGCAGGATGTGGTTGAAGATGAAAACAGCCAGTTGTTGTTGGGTAAGTGGTGATGCTCGGAGAAGGTGGGCGGAGTATTTTGTTGAGTTGTTCAATGTCAAGTATGTCAGAGAGGCTGACATCGTTGCTGTGGATGGTGGTGTTCGGATGCATGTTTGGGAGAGACTTGTTGCGGACAATACGAAGGAAGCGGTGCAATCTGAGGTAGATGTGATGCGTGAAGGAAAAGCCCCTGGTTTGAACGACGTAGCGACTGAATGCTTGAAAATATGTGGAGTGACGATTGTCGAACACCTTAGGCTACTGAATCTGTATTGTGTATCGGGCGTGATACCGATTGAGTGGCGCAGAGTTTGCATTGTATGTCTGTATAAGAACAAAGGATACAGAAATGAATATTGCAGCACGAGAGGTATCAGGTATGTATTGTCGGGAAGTTGTACGAGATAGTGCTGATCAAAAGGATCTTTTATTGATGCAGTTGGAGTGAAAGTGTCCTCAGAAATGGTGGAGGGTGTGCCAATCAGATTTTTGCAATGAGACAAGTCTGTGAGACTTACATTGCGAATGGGAAGAATCTGTTCTGGGCCATCATGGATCGGAAAAAGCCTACGATAAGGTCAACAGGGAAGCGCTGTGGAGAGTGTTGCGTTTGCACGTAGTGGGTGGGAATGTGTGGCAAGCGGGACCGAAACAAGGCCGCGTAGTGTCTCCCGATTGTTTAGGCTTTAAATAGTGTGGATGGAGTGGTCAGGGAGGTCAAAGAGCGTGTACTTCGTTTAGGCTAAGAGCTGTTGGAAGCGAATGGGCGTAGTTGGCAGTTAGGGCTGTTACTGTTTACGGATGACACGACACCGGCGGTGAATTTGGACGAGAAGCTGTTTAGGCTAGTGTTGGAGTTTGGTTAAATGTGTGAGAAGAGCAAGCGTTGAGTTAACGGGGTTTGAATGAAGAATTCAAATATTAGGGAGGAGTGTCCTCCTAATTAGAGAGGTATTGGAGTACCTGGGCTTTCATGTGACGAAGACTGAACAAGTGGAAATTCAGGTGAAGTTGCGAGTGAAGGAATGGTGTAAGGAGTTGTGTTCACTGAATAGGGCAGTGAGCTGTGAGACGTTGGGGATGGAAGCAAAGCGAGGATTGTCTGAGAAGGTAGTCGTCCCAATTGCACTATACGGACCTGAGACCTAGGGGTGAGAGCCGAAGAGAGAAGACAGTCGAATGTTTTCAAGCTGAAATGTTTGAGAAACATGGCTGGAGTGACGCTGAGAGACAGAATCAATAACGTCGTGATTCGAATAAGAACTGGAAATGTGATGACGTTTGAAGACAGGGTAGATTCGCGAGTTTGATATGATTCGGGCACAGGGTGAGAATGGATGGTGGGAGATTGGTAAAAATGGTGATGAAGTCTGAGGGGAGTGGCGTAGGCCTAGAGGTAGACCGACGATTGGCTGGATGGATGGAGTAGAGCAGGCGTTTGGAAGGAGGGACATGAGTGTGGAGGTTGAGAGAGAGCATTCGTTGGGCAGGCGTGAGGAGAGTATGGTGCAGAATGGATTATGTTTTGGTGCTGCCCTGTTGTTGTATCGCCCTTGGCATCTGGTTGAGAAACGGGCTTGTCGCAGCAAGGGCACTGTCGACCCTGCTGCTGACACTGACCTCGGACCGCACTCATGACCAAGAGTGTGTGTTGCGGGGTCTTTTGGCCTGACCTTTTGGCGCATAAGGGCTAAGTTGTTTGAGTGTGAGTGCACGAAAGGAGTGTGATGTGCGCCTTGCCGTCGGTCACCCTCCTTCCTGGTGGATTCGGCCAAGTGTCTGTATATGTATCTCAATTGGATCAATAAATTCCTCGAAATTAATGATATTATCTACATCAGAATATTTGAAAGAAGAATTTTAGGGAACAGTATTCAGCTGGTGATCAATATTGCATAGTTAGTAATTTGTAAAGTATCGGGATTCGAGGCGAGCTAAATAACTGGATAACCTGCTGCATCACTTAATGGAGCCTCCTCCTATGCCTAAAGATACGTTTTAAATCATGTCCGTTCCATAATATTCATCGATGATCTAGATAAAAATGTGCTTTAGAACATTAGCAATTTTCAGACAATATTGGGATTCCGAAAATCCAATTTGCCGAATAAAATGGTTCGTCTAGTTGAATAGGTATGTACACATAGCTCACACAACTACGTGCACGGATATTCAAAGTCACGAAATAAACTGATTCCCGTTGCTGAGAAAGAGCTCTGAGTGTCATCATTAGTAACGCTTTAAAAAGTAGCAAGCAATTTAACGATGCTGCGAATAAAACAATAAAAGAGCAGGCAGGATGTCCGTTCTATCTCGTACGAGGGCAGAAACATTAATCGTAAATTGTACAATGCATTCGTTGGACCGCTACTCGCGTGTTCGGCCTAAGTCCGGTTATCATGTCAAAGAAAATACCTCAATTATTTAGAGATGGGTCATCGTATTGGTACCAACTTATCCCCTCATTACGCAAAAAATTGTTCGAAGACAGTGTTCGCGAACTGAACTTTTATACGCTGGAGAAGCGTCGTGTGAGAGGTGATAAGACCACAGTGTGTATAAAGATGAGGACCAAGCAAAACATCGTCTGATACGCTATTTCACTTCTAGATACGAACGGAGTGATCAGGAATAAAGGTTTCAAATATGTTGCTGAGCGTTTCACACTCGAAATAATGCGTAAACGTATATTTCCCAGGGAAGTTGTACACTGCGAAACAATCGAATTATTCAAGTTACCAGGATTTTCGGGTACGGAACATTGTTGAACGTTTCAGTAACCGTGTCCGTCATCAGTGCTTTAGCGTATGAGTAAAAAAAATTGTGCCAGGCATTGACAGCAGTACGGTTATAATAGTGACCGGCATCGGAACTAGCAGGGTAAAAATGGTGTCCGGGTTTGGTACCATAGTGTCCGGTATCAGCACTAGCACGATAAATAAGGTGCCCGGCTTTAGTACCTGCTCATTGCAAAACAGTGCCCAGCAACGATACTAGTCACAATTGGCTTAACGAGGAATGAAATTGAGACAAATTTCATATCACCATCCTGGGTCGGTGGCGTTCTCTTATGGTGCTGATTTTAGTAGTTCCTACTGATGCCTTTCCCTTCTTGACCCTTTAGTATAGAGTATACACAGCCACATAATGCCCTCCTTGCCATTCAACGTCTGAGTTAATCTACCATTAAGAGGCAACCTAATTCTGGCCTAAAGGCTCAAACTAAAAGTGATAGGAGTCCCAGTTTGGTGGTCGAGTGGTTGTCGTGTCACCCTTTCCTCACAATAGACTTCCAATGGAAGCTGAAGTTTGTAGGTTCGAGGCTACCTGAACCTGTGAGAGATATTCTGGCCGGTATCTTAGTGGTGTAATGCCAGTCCATAAATCGCGTGGGCCTTAATGGCTACCAGCGCAAGCTGGAGAAGGAAGAGTCCCAGTCGGTTGTGTGACTAAGGAAAGTGTAATGCGTGTCCTTGACCATGTGTCCAAAAAAGCTCTGATGGCAAAACACGTGTAAGCCACGACCACCTACTTTAACAACACGACCACCTACTCCACCAACAAAACCAACGGCCGCATCATAATGACCACCAACACTACCACGTTAACCAACGATAACATCATGACCAGCCTCAAACACCAGGAGTCGCACCAGTGACCCTATCCCCACAAACAGAAGATGTCGATGTGCGATTGTTTTGAAGCTCCTTGCTTTGCTTGAAATGTAAATCCATTGAAACCATAGAACCCATTCATTTCCGATCCGGCTTGGCAACATACAGTGATATAGAATTACAATTCACAACAGTTCACATGACATTCATGAGTGGGTGTCCTGTACATATAATTGATACAATCATGAAGTGGGCCATGAAAATCAGAATGTTTGAAGGGCAGCCTAACTTATCATACACCTAACTTGATACGAAAAATATCCGTAAAATCCTATATTGATCAAGCCTGGTCATAATAGATTATGTTTAAAATGCGTGATGCTTGAACACCTACTGACCCATCAAAGTCAAAAACCACAATATGAGAGAGTATGATGGCAATACTGTAGCTATAGTGAGAGAGTGACCAAGTATTGAGACACCAGATATGGTTTGACGTTGAATTGAAATAATTGAGATTTAGGTGATGAGTCGATTTTATTCGAAATTGCGTTCCTTGGTTGGGCACTTCTATAGTGCACCGAAAATTGCGGTTAGGATTTGTTTTACCGAGTAATAATGTAATTGTACTTTGTTTCTAGTTGAATGCATTGCTCATCGGCCTGGTGGTGTAAATTTATAAGGAAATTATAGATTTGATATAAATCTTCGATGAAGTCGTTTTTAGCTTGCCCAGAATCAGGATTATCATAAATTTCAAACAAAACAAGACTTATTTTATTCAGATCGCAATGCTGCAAAAGATTGATAATTACGGACGGATTTTCTACTTGAATTCCGTCCAGTAGCGTTGTGCACTTTTTGTGGAAATGTATGTATTGAAAAATACAGGTGTAGGTGGTCATAGATGTCGAAAATTAAAATTCCAGAGATAAATTCATATGGGAAAGATGAGAGTATATTATACATTAGAGTAGGTACGGGCCTGCTATTCCTGCTGGTTCAGCGATTCATTGAAATAGTGGAAGGCTGTTCATACAGTAGATAAAATATGAGGTAGCTACTTAATTACCTGGATCATCCGAATTCGGAATGTTCTGATCAAAGTCACCACGTGTATCAATAGGATGTAAGTTAGCTTCGTTTGTACACCTAAACAGTTCGTGTTGCAAGTCAACGAATATAGTACTATCAGCTGATGGTGGCTTGCAATTTGAGAATAGAGAAATTTGTTTGAAATCATATTTATTTATGAGAAATTGGGATTCAACGTAAGGTAAGGGTACAGGAATTGGAAGTATCGTTCTAACAATAAGCTCAATGCGGGTAAAGATGGTCACACCTCCTCCTAGTTTAGTATCCGGTCTTACGGAATGATGAAAATGACAGAAATCAAATGAATGCAACTATTTGATAGAATTCATAAGCCAGCTCTCAGTGAAGCAAATAATCTGAAACTTGTGCCAGAGTAAAGATTGGTACTCATCAATGACACAGTTAGTGCTCAAGGATCTTTTATTCGCAGAAACAAAGCTATATCGTCATTATGGCTACAGTCGATTTCATTGCAGTTATTAATGTATCATGATGCATTGAGAAAAAATGAATTAGAATGATTAAAATCAGTGTCACAATGTATAATAAGTTCATTAGATTCAACATTAAAACAAGAATCATATACTTTTACCAACGATAGCAATGATAATGGTATGTGAGGCTCGTGATTCCCAATAATTATGATTGCGTTTATTGTAAGATATGTTGATTCGAATCTTAGCCTAATAAATGACTGAACTAAATGACCACTTCAAATAATATAAGAAAATATACAAATTTTTCGGATATTTATTGATAAATGAATTCGAGTCGGAGTTAATCTGCATCTCCAAAAGTTAGTCCAATTACTCGAACCTGTTTACATTATTTGGCGAAACTTTTGTTTTTTGTCGTGTCCTACCGGACCAGTTGTTGGAAGCCCAACTTGCACATTTCAGTCATGTGATCTTAGGTTGGCCCGTTTGGGGAAGTCGTCATAATGTCTCAACTAAGAAGCCGCCATCGGTACTTTCATAAAATTTCACTCTCCGCTATCATACCTCTGAAACATAACATGAGAGTTGGGAACAGAACACGTTCAAAACATTTCCCACGGAAAACCCAACCAAACCTCAGATCTCAGAAAGCTTTACCATGTCTTCATAGACAATATTTTCGGCAAATCCACGCTGACACATTATGCTTCCTCTTTCCCTGTTTTCTCAATTCTCTATAGCTCTCTTCTCTCCCCACAATTTGCTACAGTTGTTTTGTCGCCTGGCTCACCAACACCGCAACAGTATCGTCCGGTAATGCAAAGGCTCCTCTCCACTCAGATAATATCTCCATTGTATCAAGAAATAACTTCACCTGTGCAACCAATTCTGCAACGACAGCCAAAAGCTGATAAACAGATGACACAACACCAGCAGGCAAAATCGAAGAATTAAAAATCTTGAATTCTCTAACATCCGTTCAAACCGACAAGTACATCGGAATAAGCACGCCCCACAGCTCCTAGTCTCTACCAGGCAGTTAATAGAGCCAGCCGAAAATCCTATTCATGATGGAGATGTGTGAAACTGATGAGAACAACCAGCAAAAACTATGTAGCGTGATTCAATTTCGGAAGAGTAAAACTGGTACATAAAACCAGTCTTATCGCTCTCCAAACCAAGCTGCCCTCAACAACTGTTGCAGCTAGTGTCACCGCTGATAGGTGAAAGCACATTCCCTTCAAAAGTGAGAAACTCGTCAGCCACGGACATCAAGACCTGGGTCTGCCCCTTGGGTAGCAGAGGAGCGTAGACGAATAATACGAGATGCGACCAAGATTGGTTTGCCCTTCGAGGACTCCACGATGTTCGCGGAAGACTTTAGCTGAACCGGTCCTTCGTTGGACCTCCTGCAGCTGAAATGTTGTCATTTCGATATGCTTCCAGTGATGCCACAAACGATGCAACAGATCCCACAGGCTTGCCTCCTAACTGGCTGACCCTCGAACTCGCCATCATCAGCGAACCGTATACGACTGATTTTTGCTGAATCAAGAAAAATAGACAAGACCCCCGGAATTTTTAGAGAATCCTTCCTCAACCGGTTAACAAGAATTGATGACGATTTTGTCAGGTTCTTCCTGTCTATATTAGCGATAAGGTCAATAATTCAACTATTTTAAATCTGCATCAGTTGACTGTCTCCTTGATGACAAGGCAACAATTACTGTTGAAGTTGCGGCAAACCCAACGCAGTGACATTGGGGGATGACAAGCCCTTTGGGATGGTGAATTTTGAATAGGTAGCGTTCTGAGATGCAGATTGAGATGGGCAAGAAACATGGTGGTTGCTGTTGGAGAGTGGTGATATTTGGATGAGGTGAGATGAGTATTTTGAAGAGTTTTTGATAGTTGAGTATGTGAGAGAGGCTGACATTACTGCTGTGGGTGGTGGTGCGCGGATGCCGGTTTTCGAAGAGACACTTGTTGCGGATATAACTAGGGAAGAGGTGCAGAAGGCGGTGGAGGGGATGAAAGGAGGAAAAAAACCTGATTTGGATGGCGTTTTGACTGAGTGCCTGAAAAAGGGTGGAATAGAGATTGTCGAATGATTGGTGAGGCTATTGAACATATGTTTTCTTGCGGGCGTAGAACCGATTGAGTGGCGCAGTGCCTGCATTGTCCAGTTGTATAAGGGCAAATGAGATACAAATTAATGAGTCAACTTAAGAGGTATCAGTTTGTTATGTGTGTCCGGTAAGTTGTATGAGAGAGTGCTGATCAAAAGGATTAGAGAATGTACTGATTGCGGAATTGGAGAGGAAAAGTGCGGCTTTAGGAGCGGCAGAGGGTGTGTCGATCAGATCTTTGCAGTGAGACAGGTCTGTGAGAAGTACCTTGCAAAGGAAGAGTATGTGTTCTGGGATATCGTGGATTTGGAAAAGGCATACGACAGGATTGACAGGGAGGCGCTGTGGAGGGTGTTGCGTTTGTATGGAGTGGGCAGAAATCTGTTGAAAGCTGGGCAGAGTTTCTATGTTGGCAGCCGAGCATGTGTCAGAGTGGGAAGCGAGGTGAGTGATTAGTTCACATTGAAAGTGGGTCTGAGACAAGGCTGCGTGATGTCTCCCTGGCTGTTCAATCTCTACATGAATGGAGTGGTCAGGGAGATGAAAGCGAGTGTGCTGGGTCGTGGCTTGGAGCGGTTGGAAGCGAATGGGTGGAGTTGGCAGTTGAGCCAGTTGCTGTTTGCGGATGATGCGACGCTGGTTGCGGATTCAGAGGAGAAGCTATGTTGGCTGGTGTCTGAGTTTGGTGGAGTGTGTGAGGGGAGAAAGCTTCGAGTGAACGTGGATAAAAGTAAATTAATGGGATGCTCGAGGACTGTTCATGCGAGCAGAATTAGTGTCCCCGTAAATGCAGAGTTGTTGGAGGAAGTTCAGTGTTTTAAGTACCTGGCCTCACATGTGGAGAGGACTGAACTGGTGGAAACTGGGGTGGGATCGCGAGTGAAGGAGGGGTGTAAAGTGTTGGGTGCACTGAAGAATGTAGTGAGCTGCAGGACGTTGGGGATAGAGGCAGAGACGAGGTTGAAACAACGAGGTTGTCGTTGTCCCAACTGTGCTATGCGGAGCAGAGACTTGGGGAATGAGAGCAGAGGAGAGAAGGAGGTTGAATGTTTTAGAGGTGAAATGCTTGAGGAGCATGACTGGAGTGTCGCTGAGAGACAGTTTCACTAACGACGTGGTTCGAATCAGAACGGGGATGGTAAAAAAGTAGCAGGACCGAGTGAATTCGCGTATTCTGAGATGATTCGGGCACATGGTGAGGATTGAAGATTAGAGTTTGGTGAAAAAAGTGATGAAAGTGTAGGCGAGTGGTCGCAGGCCTAGAGGTAGACCGAAGTTTGGATGGATGGATGGTGTGAAGCAGGCTCTAGGGAGGAGAGACTTGAATGTGGAAGCAGCGAGAGAGCGTGCAAAGAACAGGAGTGAGTGGAGCATGGTTGGGAATGGTTGATTTTGACGCTGCTCTGATGTGCTTTCACGCCCTTGCCATCACGTTGCCGGGATGATCGTGGAGGGAAGGGGGCAGCATTCATGATGCGGCCGTGGTAAACCAGTGAAAACTGTCGGGCCCTGCTGCTGACTTTGGATCATGGGACCGACACTGTGAGATGCGCCTTGCCGTCGGCCACCCCTCTTTCTGGGGGATTCGGCGTAGTGTCTGAATCTGTATATGTACCTTAATGGTACATCACCTGCGGCACGTTCATTATTGTAATAAATGTTTCCTGCTGTGAACCGCATTATTGAGCGCGTCAGTTGCGAACGCGACAGGTTTCCTCTTTACCAAGATTGCACAAAGTCTCGGCAAGGCAGTGCATTTTAGTGAACTATTCTGAACTATTGACAAAGCAGTCTAAGTTGACCGAGAATGTCGCTGGCTTGGCAGCTCACAGAAAGTTAGCGAGGTGAAGGCAGTAAGCGCTTTAGAAGACATGCATAACACAGCGCCCTCAATGAATTGCCAAAAAAGCACATGTTTGATTATGAGGATAGTGTACCATTGAACATTCCCGCTGAGCTCAATACTTTCTTTACAGTGAGATGGAAAACAGTTTGAGATATTTTTTAAAGTTCTAATTGTATGTTCGAATCGATTATGTACGTCTGTCTAAGTAAGAGGGTCCTCAATATCATCACTCGATTTTTTGGTAAAAAATGTACAAGTTGCAGACATTTTAAACATAAATATTTGTAATTAGGGTGTTCCCATGGTTTGGTAAGGAGAATAATAAAGGTATGTGCAAAACTTTTTGTGACTGTACGAAACACTTAAAACTAAAATATTTAACTGTGAGTAAATCGAGTTCCAACATTTTTTCTTGTACTGATTATCATGTTATTATTAGCTTCGAGATGTTAGCATTCAAATCGTCCACAAACCGGTAATACAACTATCATGTGAATATAAGCAAGAGGCGTGAGCGAGCCTCCAGGAGCGCTCTGTATATTTATGTTACCCGTGTTACGAAAAACTATATTTGCAGTTCTTAGATACCATATAAAGATCATACCTATTCCAAAAAACATGATAAACGTTCATTCATACTGAAAATGCATAGTGATGACCATCATGATGGCTACAGTACAGTCGCGCAAAGAAAGCAGCCAAAGATTTTATGTATGGCAGGATACCAATATTTCATATTGAATTAAAGACGCAAGCGGACACAAAACGCATTATCAAGTTGCATGGCAGCTGTTCGCCCCACTAGTCATTCGAGTAAAGGTCCATGTGACATCAAGACTACGGAGATGCAAACAATCATACAGCCGATGTTTTTAACAGCAACGGTAGGCTTCTGTGTGGATAGGTTGGGCCACGTCTGTTAGAAAGCTGATGGTAGCTTCCTTGTATGGTAAAAATTGTGATTTTTTTTTATACGGAGAAACAGGAGCACAACAACCGAGCATCCATAAATATAGTGTATCAGGAATCAATTTATCGAGAAGACTAACAGGCGCCGAGTCCCCAATCTTAATTTACTTCACTGTTTATATGCAATAATAATTTCATACAAGTAAAAATCACGAAGAAAAATAATTTCATAACTCTCATTGTGGTCAGTAGCAAGCCGTTTGTTTTAGGACCTGTCTCATAAATCTTTGAGGAAGCGACTCACGTACGCGCGGCTGAAAAATGTTAAGCAATTACTTCGCCAACATTAAAAAAATGTCATTTAGAATTGTACATGATGAAACTTCTAGCAGAGAAAATAGGTAATATCCGAATCTAATTTCCGATTATATGTCTCGCTGTTTTATGTGTATGTATGTTTAAAACTAATTAGATATGTAGAAATATTCATTGCAATAAATGTCTACGTGAATTTATGTGTATATACACACACAAACATATATAAATATATATAAATA
>SDVV010016982.1:0-14100 GCA_016164225.1 Gammarus roeselii | reverse complement strand
TGGAGGAGGAACAATGGAGGGGAGAGACGGGTGACAGGGAGACTTTAGGGGATGGAGGAGGAACAATGGAGGGGAGAGACGGGTGACAGGGAGACTTTGGGGGATGGAGGAGGTACAATGCAGGGGAAAGACGGGTGACAGGGAGACTTTAGGGGATGGAGAAGGTACAATGGAGGGGAGAGACGGGTGACAGGGAGACTTTAGGGGATGGAAGAGGTACAATGAAGGGGAGGGACGGGTGACAGGGAGACTTTAGGGGATGGAGGAGGTACAATGGAGGGAGAGACGGGTGACAGGGGGACTTTTGGGGATGGAGAAAGTACAATGGAGAGGAGAAACGGGTGACAGGGAGACTTTAAAGGATGGAGAAGGTACAATAGAGGGAGAGACGGGGGACAGGAAGACTTTAGGGGATGGAGAAAGTACTATCGGTTACAAAGATAGAGCCCTTATTTTTAAATTTTCATTTTGTTTATAAACAGTCCTGCTCCAAGATTGTATGTTTAAAGTAAGTTTTAAAACATTTGTATTCCCTCCAGACGTTAGGCTGTAAACATACAACCATGAAAAGGTAAGTGTGGTGTCAGAGACGTTGGATGTCTGGATGTCAGAGCAGAGGGTAAGTGTGGTGTCAGAGACGTTGGATGTCTGGATGTCAGAGCAGAGGGTAAGTGGGGTGTCAGAGACGTTGGATGTCTGGATGTCAGAGCAGAGGGTAATTGTGGTGTCAGAGACGTTGGATGTCTGGATGTCAGAGCAGAGGGTAAGTGTGGTGTCAGAGACGCTGGATGTCTGGATGTCAGAGCAGAGGGTAATTGTGGTGTCAGAGACGCTGGATGTCTGGATGTCAGAGCAGAGGGTAATTGTGGTGTCAGAGACGTTGGGCTTTTGATTTTCTGAATGAATCTAGCGCCAAATGCACGTGAGAAGGTTGGTAATAAGACCAGCATTATAGATGTGAAGTCATCGTAAGGTCAGATCTACCGGTGATACGAGTCACGGCTCAAACGAAACATGAAATGATCGTTCATGTTGTGGTAGAGTCGAATATATTGGTTGTGTAGTGGACCCGATCACATTCAACATCACAATTCAACCTTCGAGTACAACATGCACATCGTTAGACCATGGAATTTGATTCAACAATTTGAACCCCATGCCTAACTCCGGCCGCAGCATTAATCAGTGGCATACCGACATACGCGCACCGACATACCCGTACCGACATGCCCGTACCAGCATGCCCGTACCGACATACCCGTACCGACATACCCGTACCGACATACCCGTACCGCCATGCCCGTACCAACATGCCCGTACCAACATGCCCGTACCGACATACCCGTACCGACATACCCGTACCGACATGCCCGTACCGACATACCCGTACCAACATGCCCGTACCAACATGCCCGTACCGACATACCCGTACCGACATACCCGTACCGACATACCCGTACCGACATGCCCGTACCGACATACCTGTAACGACATGCCTAACCTCCATAACGACATAGCCAGAAAGTGAGGGGAAGCGGTATGTTTTTACCAACCAGGAATCATATACAAATCGGGAATTTGTTTGGAATGCTTCGTCAGAACACAATACTCGCTCTCAGGGACGAGATGAACTTCTGGCTGGCGGGGCCATGAGGTCATAGAGGGGGGAATGGGTTATGAACTACTGGTGGAACGAGAAACACCAGGGCCAATTTAAAACAAGGTCATGTTTCCATTTTTTGGCAGTGGCTGTGTTGATGTTTGTGTGCATGAGTGCATTGCACAAAGACATAAATAACCTACGATCACATTCGCACTGTTTCGCCACTTCAACAAAGATTTTGTGGCAGGTGGCTAGCCAGTAATGGATCTATGGCAGGCGTCTAGCCAGTAATGGATCTGTGGCAGTTGTCTAGCCAGTAATGGATCTATGGGGTCGTCCTCGAGAAAGGGACAGACCCACTACTAATGGAGGAACCAGAAACACTACTCTTGATGCCTTACTTGATTAGAACACTGGTATGCAAGGTGCCGTTTCTATTTCCCCAGGTTATTTAACAAATCGATAAACAACTTGCGCTACCAGTGCTTGGTCTGGTGTGAAAAACTTGCCATTGACCAGATACCTGTTAAGGGTGGGCTATATTTTAATCGAGGAAGAAAATCAAATCTTACCAAAGATATGGAGACCAGACACTCCTCAATGCATCGTTTACGCAACTGGTGTTTGGTGAGGAGACTTCCCTGAATTTAGGGTGTCTATTTAGGGAGTTGTGAATCAATGCACATTAAACTGGCTGTAATCGAGAAGGGTGTGTGGAAATAGATCCTTAAATTTGATTTTTTGTGAAATAAATAGGCTAATCTATTTGATCTTTGCATCTATTCAACATTTCAATATCTAATCCTTTAAGATTAGTCCCCCTGTTAGGAGAAGGTCAACCCCTTCCTCGCTACGTCTCCAAGGACGCTTCTGCTCCATGAATGCGATCCCCAAATCAAACATAAAATCTCTCCATTTTTTGTGGTCGCTACATTTTTTTCCCAATTTGAAGGATCGGAACTCATTCATGAGCACAAAATTGATGCAAATTCCTCCCTCCTTCTCCCAGGCCAATGTGTATTGGCTCGTCATATGTATCAAGCCATTGTGTATTGGCCCGGCTCATATTTGGCTAGGTGATACTGGCCATGTACGTGTTGGACCAGTTTGCACTGCCCGACATATTTGAGGTCAACTGGTTTGAGCTGGCAAGCCTGTGTTAGGCTAACAAGTATTGGCCCTGCCTGCGCGAGGCTAACGAGTATTAGCCAGGCCTGTATTAGGCCAGCGAGTATTGGCCCGTATTGGCCCTGCCTGCGCGAGGCTAACGAGTATTAGCCAGGCCTGTATTAGGCCAGCGAGTATTGGCCCGTATTGGCCCTGCCTGCGCGAGGCTAACGAGTATTAGCCAGGCCTGTATTAGGCCAGCGAGTATTGGCCCGTATTGGCCCTGCCTGCACGAGGCTAACGAGTATTAGCCAGGCCTGGCCTGTATTAGGCCCGCGAGTATTGGCCCGGCCTGTATTAGGCTAGCGAGTGTTTGCCCGGCCTGTGTTAGGCTAGAGAGTATTGGCCCGGTCTGTATTAGTATGAAGAGTATTGGCCCGGCTTGTACTAGGCTAGAGTGTATTGGCATAGGCTGCATTAGGCTAAAGAGTATAGGCCAGGCCTGTAATCAGGTAGCGAGTATTGATCCGGCCTGTATTATGCTAGAGAGTATTGACCCGGCCTATATTAGGCTAATGAAATCAGGCCCGGCCTGTATTAGGCTAGAAAGTATTGACCCGGCCTGTATTAGAATAGAGAGTATTGGCCCGTCATGTATTGGGCTAAAGACTATTGGCCCGGCCTGTAGTAAGGTAGCGAGTATTGACCCGGCCTGTATTAGGCTAGAGAGTATTGGCCCGGCCTGTATTAGGCTAGAGAGTATTGACCCGGCCTATATTAGGCTAATGAGTGAGTACAGGTCCGGCCTGTATTAGGCTAGAAAGTTTTGGCCCGGCATGTGTTGGGCTAAAAATAATTGGCCCGGCCTGTAAAAAGGTTGCGAGTATTGACCCGGCCTGTATAAGCCTAGAGAATATTGGCCCGGCCTGTATTAGGCTAGAGAGTATTGGCCCGGCATGTATTAGGCTAGAGAGTATTGGCCCGGCCTGTGAAAAGGTAGCGAGTATTGACCCGGCCTATATTAGGCTAAAGAGTACAGGCCCGGCCTGTATTAGGCTAGAGAGTATTGGCCCGGCCTATATTAGGTTAAAGAGTACAGGCCCGGCCTGTATTAGGCTAGAGAGTATTGGCCCGGCCTATATTGGGTTAAAGAGTACAGGCCCGGCCTGTATTAGGCTTGAGAGTATTGGCCCGGCCTATATTAGGCTAAAGAGAATAGGCCCGGCCTGTATTAGGATAGAGAGTATTTGCCCGGCCTGAATTAGACTAGCGAGTATTGACCCGGTCTGTATTATGCTAGAAAGTATTGGCCCGGCCTGTATTAGGCTAGAAAGTATTGGCCCGGTCTGCATTGAGCTAGCGGGTATTTAATAATGTGACCTTATGATGCAGTATTTGCTCGTCACCCGCAATCGATAGAGAGGCGGCAGACCGGTGAGAGGATGGTGCAGGAAAAGATAAGTGAAAAACTGATACAAAATAACGTGCAGTGAGGCAGAGATATTTTCCCCTCGTACTGACACTATTTCCCCTTCGCACTGACACTATTTCCCCTTCGCACTGACACTATTTCCCCCTCGCACTGACGCCAGAAGAAGAGGAGCTGGCACATTATGGGTGCTACCAACTAACGTGAGACCGAATAACCTTGTTGAAATAACGTCAGGGTAATTGTGAAGATGAAGACATGTTCCCTTCTCACGGATCCGCTTCCAATCAAATTTAAGAATCATTCTCATTTGCTGAATGTTGACATTTTAAGCCCCTAAACAAGCAAAGCGGTTGATCGTATGACACAACCTCTCGCGTGTTTTATTTTATATACTTTTCATCAGAAATAATAATGCTAATTTTGGTTTGTTTTCTGTGATTAACGAGGAAGGAAACATCTTTTGCTTTCTTCTTTTCTCTTCAGTTCTTCAATAAATACTTTTCATCTATTTATTGCCATGTGAATCGACTACACTGTTTTCTAACAAACTTAGCGTTCACATTCAAACCAACCCTCACAATCTCTTTGCGATGACAATGCTGAAAATGGACTCAACTTCAGAACCCCAGCTGTTACTCCCTCTCAGTATCAACCGCCTGAACTCTTTCCTCTAACCGTGCTGAGGCTTTAACCCCAGCTGTTACTCCCTCTCAGTATCAACCGCCTGAACTCTTTCCTCTAACCGTGCTGAAGCTTCAACCCCAGCTGTTAGTCTCTCCCAAAATTAGCCGCCTAAACCCTTTTTTCTAACCATGCTGCAACTTTAACCCCAGTTGTTGCTCCCTCCCAATATCAACCGCCTTAACTCTTTTCTCTAACCGTGCTGCAACTTTAACCCGAGCTGTTACTCTCTCCGAATATCAGCAGCCTGAACCCTTTTCTCTAACCGTGCTGCAACTTTAACCCCAGCTGTTACTCACTCCCAATACCAACCGCTTGAACCCTTTTCTCTAACCGTGTTGCAACTTTAACCCCAGCTGTTGCTCCCTCACAATATCAACCGCCTGAACCCTTTTCTCTAACCATCCTGCAAATTTAACCCCAGTTGTTGCTCCCTCCCAATATTAACCGCCTGAACCCTTTTCTTTAACCGTGCTGCAGCTTGAACCCCTGATTCCATCCAAACGAAGCGGTGGCCGCTTGTTTTAGTCAGCAATTAGAGCAAGATTGGCGTCGCATTTTCTCTGTTGCTTTCTGGGCCCTCTTCTAAAGGGCGTCTGCTCATTATAGAGTTGGACCGTCTAAAGGGCGGGGCTGGGAACACATATGCAGTACCTCAGAGCCAAACAGAGAGGCAAGAGGAGGGACTAGGTTTGTCACCGAACAATGTATCTAGATACCTTTCTACTTACTGGGTGCAGATGCGTCTCCTAAATTCAGGCAAAGAATTTGGAAAAGACTCTCGGGACGGAATTGTGACCAGCGTTAAGAACTGTGACCTATAAGATACAATCGATATCTGGCACGTATTTCATGACCCACTTTATTTTGTCGTCACGGAATCATTTTTGGTCTGACAATCATTTGATTATTTAATATAGAAACACGATCAAATTTATCTATAGGAATGTATAATCCTTTTAGGTCTGATTATGAAGCGACCATTAAACATAGAGGTATCATTGAGACATAATCTCTTGAGATCTCATGTTACACGAAAATCAAAATACGAACGTGCAAGGTGTTAGAAGCAGATCAATTACCAGCTGAACAACCTTGCAGTGTATTTGAAGTTTCGTTCTTTCGATATTATTAGGACTCTTTTGTGGTGTTAGGTAGTTAAATGTCCCTGTGTTAGATTCCAGTTGGTGTCTAGTCTTAATAAATCAAGATATATTTAGGTTATGTATTTAGGATAGATAAAATTGATAGGTTAGTACGTAAGGATTAGGTTTGCCCAGAAGGTCTAAATTAGGCCTTCAACTTCCCACCCTGAATTATCATAACTGTAAAATGAAATAACATGTAAACTGTACAATATTCTTTCAATAAACTGTTTCGAACCTGGCCGGTGGTCCCCTTGTCTTTGAGGTGGCCAGATAAAACATGACGGGGCGATTGTCGTCTAAGCAGCTGCTTTCTGAAAGCTGATCGCTGATTGGATGGTAATATAAATTGCTATGTTTCATATCCAATTATATGGACATGAAATATTTCATAGCCAGGGCTACGGAAATGCTATGTTTCATGTCCCTATCCCTGGATGTTAAATATAGCCTTTTCTATTCCCACCCAATCAGCAATTAGCTTCAGAAAGCAGCTGCTCGACCTCAATCACCCCGTCGTACTTTGTCTTGCCCTCCCAGCCCAAGTTGAAAGACGCCTGGCATTTCTCGCCAAGTGCGCCAGCTGTCGTAATTCACCGCGTAAATTGGCCACAGAAGGACTCGACGGGCGGGAAATCCAAGACAGAGAAAGGATTTTTCGTCCCTCGGGATTGTCAAGTTGTCGGAACCAGTGTTCCCTTCCAGTGAGCCTCCAGAGAATTCGAAATACTCGAAAAAAAAATCATGTTATCGCTTGAGATTAGACGGGTGTTTTCATGCGCTCAAGCAATGTTTGGAAAGATGTGGATCAGTACTGGATCATCGAATCGAAGATCCTGCAGATCTTTAGGTAGACAATCTTTATCCCATAAAGAGACTAGCCACCTAAGGGTGAGGTAGACTCGAACCAACACGCTTCAGTTTCCATTACAAATCAATTGTGATGAGAAGCCAATACAGCGACAGGATGAAGTAGTGTGAAGTGTTCAGCAAATACAGCGTCTAGTTACTTTTCCCATTACTGTGTCCAGATTCATTACCCTAAAAAAACGGACAAAGAAGTTGACTAATGTAACTAGATACAGTAGCGTGTCCAACACCGGGGAACAGTGACATTAGTTAGAATCGATGACTGACGCGTGTTCCTTGCTCAGTTTTCTAGCCTCGCCATAGAATCAGTTTAGGCCTGTTAATGAGACGATCATTATAAAGAAAAACATCATTGAGAAATAATCCCTTGGGATCTCCCCTTTCCTGCTAATCAGCGTACTAATCACGTCCTGTGGATGCAGAACCTGGCCGAGTCACCCAATTTCAACATGTTATTTTTCGATAAACACTTTTATAGGTCGTAAGGGGTTACTTGATTTACTGTCAGTCGGTTTGGAACCTTTCGATTAATCCAATTTATTACTCGATTGGAACGATTTACTCTTTCCACGCCACCGAAAGAACGACACGTAAGAGAGTTCATCAGTTCCGGTACGGGGACCGACACACATCCATGAATACTGGGTACGTGTACTGGGTACGTGTACTGGGTACGTGTGCTGGGTACGTGTACTGGGTACGTGTACTGGGTACGTGTACTGGGTACGTGTACTGGGTACGTCTTCTGGGTACGTGTACTGGTACTTGTACTGGGTACGTGTACTGGGTACGTGTGCTGGGTACGCGTACTGGGTACGCGTACTGGGTACGTGTGCTGGGTACGTGTACTGGGTACGTGTACTGGGTACGTGTGCTGGGTACGTGTACTGGGTACGTGTACTGGGTACGTGTACTGTCATACGTCCGTGCATGCTGGGTGGCCGACCTACCAGGATTCAGAAACATGGACGAAAGCAGAAGTCCTAAATTCTGCACGGGGCTGTTTTTTTCCGGTGCCGGATTCATTAGTCTCCTATGAACTTTCTTGACCATCTCTAGGCAGTTAATTCATTTCATTGATGCAACGCGTAGATGTTTAAGTTAGCATGAATGGAATGCCTGCTCCATTTATTTTTTTCCACTAGACGTCATAACAATGGCAGTTTATATCTACAGAAATATCTTGGTTGTAGTAAGAAAAGAAATTCTCCTACATAGAATGCATGGGAGAGTGTCTTGTTGACACAGTGTATCTAGGAACAGCCGTTGGTCTATTTTCATCTTTGTTTAAAATCAACGTCGATCTTTGTACAAACCAAACACTCATCACATCCAGCTGACACTTTCTGTCATCCATCTTATCCAACAGCAGCTCTATATCGCCCATCGTACAAAACTGCGACCCTCTGTCACCCATCACTTCCAACTGACACCTGTCACCCATCACTTCCAACAGCCACCCTATGTCACCCATACTATCCAACTGCAACCCTCTGTCACCCATCATAACCAACTGCCACCTCTGTTACCCATCACTTTCAACGTCCACCCTCTTTCACCCGTCACTTTCAACTGCCGACCTTTGTCACCCATCACTTCCAACTGACACACTATGTCCCCCATCACATCCAACTGCCACCCTCTGTAACCCATCATAACCAACTGCCACCCTCTGTCACCCATTATATCAAACTGCCGCCTTCTGTCACCCATCATTCCAACTGCCACCTTCTGTCACCCATCACTTCCAGCTGCCACCCTTTGTCACACATTATAACCAACTGCCACTCGGTGTCACCCATCATATACAACTGCCACCTTCTGTCACCCATCATAACCAACTGCCACCCTCTGTCACCCATATCTTTCAACGGACCCCTTCTGTCACCCATCACTTTCAACTGCCAATCTCCGTCACCCATCACTTTCAACTACCAACCTCTATCACCCATCACTTCCAACTGCCACACTATGGCAGTTGGAAGTGACTAACTGCCGCCCTCTGTTACCCATCATAACCAACTGCCACCCTCTGTCATCCATTATATCTAACTGCCACCTTCTGCCAAGCATCATTCCAACTGTCACCTTCAGTCACCCATCACTTCCAACTGCCACCCTTTGTCACACATTATAACCAACTGCCACCCCCTGTTACCGATCATATACAACTGCCACCTTCTGTCACCCATCATAACCAACTACCACCCTCTGTTACCCATCATATTCAACTGCCACCCTTTGTCATACATTATAACCAACTGCCACCTTCTGTCACCCATCACTTCCAGCTTCCACCCTCTGTCACCCATTATAACTAACTGCCACCCTCTGTCACCCATCATATCCAACTGCCATCCTCTCTCTGCCTCTCCTCCAGCGCAGTAAGCCTGACTATCATGCCTTCAAAGATACTCAACCTCTGGCCTTCTATTTTGACGCAGAATTTATTTATTGACATATTTATTTATTGACATATTTCCTCAGCTGTAAGGAGGTGCCGTTTAAATTTAACTGCCGGTTCACAGGGACCCCGATTGGAGAGAGCTCTGTCTAGAAGCACCAGTAGATGGTCCCCAACAGAGACTGCATAGGCGTTGCGTAGCGATTAAATGTAGCGGTCTGTTGCAGATACTATAGGGCATCTACTATACAGCTCCTGCTTTCATGCTCCCACGAGCAGCTGGAACACAGTACGTCACGTGTATATTATCGCTATATCCAGACCACGAAGGAATTTTATGCTCCCAGCCGCAGTTGGTCCACAGTTACTAAGACTGAGATATTGCTCGATAAGCTAGTTCACTATTTCAACAAAACCTGCAGGTGCTATTTTTCTTACCATTCGTTCCCAATGGTGCAGTCAGGAATCACAATAAATGACAATATATATCACGAACTGCTACGTTTTCTTATCATAAGGGAAAACATTACAAGGCAACCTTCCCGGCTGATAGGCAAAGTAAATCATTGCAAAATATAGGTTGGACAGTAATGATTCGTGTCATGTCATCTAAGATTTCGGAGGTATTTTATAGCCCTTTTGGGAGGCGTAACAATTCTTGTCAAAAAATAATTGAAATGTTGCTTTATTTCTATAATGACGGTCCCCCCCCCCCATCCCCCAAACACACACACTCCACCCTCAATCCTTCGATCTCTCACTTGGTGATCAATGGATAGTACGATTGGAAAGCCTTTTTTTCAGCTAAGGGCAGATTCGATACCATCACATGCAGCTGGTACATGCCCTTTCCTTCCAAAATTTTGGCTGGATCTGAACAACGAAACCATTTTTAAACATCAACATCAGCTGGCCTAGCTTCTGCGATGTCATTTCGAATACACCCATTGTTTCCTCTATGTAATCTGGATACCTATTCATTGCGAGTAAGGTCGCATTATTACGCATAATAATGCTTGTCGATGCGAGCGGCTCTCCTCGGTCATCACGTTAATGTACCATCAATAACTCCCAGAGATCCTGTGTAAAGAAGTGATGTTTGGTTTCAAATCAAAGTCTCGTTTAATCAATTCAGTTTGTTGTGGTTTTGAGATTTGTATGTTTTTTTTTCTGCAGGTCGGCACCTTGTCAATTACACTGAGAGCGTCTAGCTAAGATAAATTCGAAAACACTTCACTGATTTTGAATCTGCTTCCACTAAAAGACGGTGAAGTGGAAGTTGTTGATTTTCCTTTTGTGAGTGGTTGTTCTACGATGTACATTCTTCGACTTATTCAGGGTGCAATATATTTCCATCACTGATGCAAAGCGACAAGTAAACCCTACGACAGAAAAAAAGACATGAAAGTAATTGAATCAGAATGCGTTTGTCGTATCCTGATTACGAAAGCGTTTAATTCACCCCGTGATTCACCCAACGTTCATTTTCGAATCAGACGGATCAATTGAGGCGATTCACGGGTCACATCTTGTGCCAGGACGTCAACCTTTTTGAAACAAGAATAGTGAGTGTACACTAATCTCAGAAGAGGAGGAGGCCGGCCATCCTAAATAAGAAAACATGCATGATTCCCATCACTAAAGGATTCCCCATGTGAGGCTTTTCACCTATATTTCGACAGCTGATTGCTTGCCGGCTCATCGACGCAGGTAGCGAGGCTTACATCCGTCAGATTTGGAGCGCCCTTTTGGGAGTCAACCTATAGTTGTTCACTAATTTTTCCATCACTAGAGTGATTTGTGTTCGGGCATTATGGCAGAAAATAGAGGACATATGCAATAAAATGTTGTATCTTGACTACGGAGGAGTGCTTGGAAAGTTTATATTTAATGAACTATCTCTAATTGGATTATTTCAGACCTTCCTTCATCCAACATCAACATCAATCTTAAGGAAATTATTGATAAGTGAAGAATTGGCAATCAAATGTTTGTGTATTAAAATATTCCTGTTCAACGTTGCTTCCCTACTATGGTAATTACAGAGGCAGCTGTTTAAGTCATCGGTTACTAGAGCTTTCACCAATCTCTGCCACCCCATCTCACCCTCTGCTTATACGGAAATAGCTTTATGATCTAAATGCAGACATATACAAACTGGGTAAAAACAATATTTGATGCAAGCATATACAAAGTGAGTGAGAGCAATATTTGATGCAAACATATACAAACTGGGTGCAAACAATATTTGATGCAAACATATACAAAGTGAGTGAGAGCAATATTTAATGCAAACATATACAAACTGGGTGAAAACAATATTTGATGCAAACATATACAAAGTGAGTGAGAGCAATATTTATTGCAAACATATACAAACTGGGTGAAAACAATATATAATGCAAACATATACAAACTGGTTGAAAACAATATTTAATGCAAACATACAAACTGAGTGAGAGCAATATTTAATGCAAACATATACAAACTGAATGAGAGCAATATTTGATGCCAACATATACAAACTGAATGAGAGCAATATTTGAAGAAAACATATACAAACTGAATGAGAGCAATATTTGATGCAAACATATACATACTTAATGAGAGCAATATTTGATGAAAACATATACAAACTGGATGAGAGCAATATTTGATGCAAAAATATACAAACTGAATGAGAGCAATATTTGATGCAGACATATGCAAACTGATGAGAGCAATATTTGAAGAAAACATATACAAACTGAATGAGAGCAATATTTGATGCAAACATATACAAACTTAATGAGAGCAATATTTGATGAAAACATATACAAACTGTATGAGAGCAATATTTGATGCAGACATATGCAAACTGATGAGAGCAATATTTGATGCAAACATATACAAACTGAATGAGAGCAATATTTGATGAAAACACATACAAACTGAATGAGAGCAATATTTGATGCAAACATATACAAACTGAATGAGAGCAATATTTGATGAAAACATATAAAAACTGAATGAGAGCAATATCTGATGCAAACATATACAAACTGAATGAGAGCAATATTTGATGAAAACATATAAAAACTGAATGAGAGCAATATTTGATGCAAACATATACAAACTGAATGTGAGCAATATTGATGCAAACATATACAAACTGAATGAGAGCAATATTTGATGCAAACATATACAAACTGATGAGAGCAATATTTGATGCAAACATATACAAACTGAATGAGAGCAATATTTTATGCAAACATATACAAACTAGGTGAGAGCAATAATCATTCCTACTCTCTATTTCGTAGACGCTCTCACATGAGCATTATAGAAATGTTCAACTCATCGATGATTTTGTGAACACTTCTACTAATAAAATGGACATGACTGAAACAATTTTAAAGTGAAAATATCATTTTGAGTGTTTGTGTGTTGGTTTGTATTTGACCAGACTGAAATTCCTAAGCTGACGCTGCAAAATGGTCTCCTCTTCCGAATCCTCGAGGAAGCCCATTTCTCACCCCCATAGATCCGTATCCTCCTGCAATGCACATCAAATACATGCAACGTTATTTAATGTCGCTTTTGATCTGCTCATGCGCCAAAATTCACCATGAACTCAAAACTGTCTCGGTGTTTCTGTTAAACCGCATCGTACTGTAACCTTCAATATCCGAAAATACCTCTGAAGGACTAGCCTGTTGTGCTGCAGTTATGATACTTCATCCCGCTGAGTAAATCAGTTAACCACATGTAATCAGATAAAGTAACTCATCACGCCGGATAGTGTTTGTTACAGCTGTCAACCGGACAAGATCAAAAGAAATTACATAAACAGAGTTTCCTAAGTTTATATTAAAACAAATGTCATCAGATGACGGGAAGCACAGCATCATCTTCCAACTTCCTAGATGATGACGAATCATTTGTTTATGTGGCAGATTGGCACACCAACAACACTCCATGAGGTCTGCCTTCCTTTCCACCATAACATATTTTCTTGGTCATGGTAAAACATATGACCCAAACTAAGAAGTATATTTGGAGATCGTGTCTTAGCATCTGAATAAACTCAAGAACATAGTTCATTCATAATCCAGAATTTTATGAGAAAAATGTTCTGTTGAGGATTCTGGATAGATAATTTTAAATGTCTTTCAAATAGTTAGTAATTCCAACAGTTGCACAGCTCATGACGAAACAATCTTGTAACAATCTACCATTCCTGTACGCTACAAGCTAATTCCATCAATGGATCTGAAAAATATCAATTTCTATTTCCACCCAATCAGAAAACAGCTTCCAGAAAACAGCAGCTGGGACGACAATCGCTTCGTTGTGTTTGGTCTTGCCATCACAGGCCTGGAAGAAAACCACCCGACATATCTCTGTGGATGTTCCAGCTGCCAGAATTTTCTGCGTAAATAGGCTACGGGAGGGCTCGACAAGGGCAAAAACAATGGCAGAGAGAAGACTTTCTCTCCTTGCCAAGGTTCCCCGCGACGTCGAAGCAATTGTTAGCGTCTTGTCAGCTGTCAGAGGACCGAAACGCTCGAACTGTTCAGGGGTTTCGCTTGAAACCCGACAGTGGTTGTCGAGGACTCGAGGTGATGATCGGAGAGGGGTCGATCACCACTAGGTTAGTGGATGGGAAATCCCTCCAGATTCAACGGTAAATGGACGTTTATTGAGTAATAACTTCTCTCGTTTAGTCAATATTGTGTCAATGACGATACCTGTTCCTACGTGAGCCTGCCTGGTCACCCACGGCCATGTGATGCGAACTTCTCTCATTAAGAGATTGGTTACAGGGAGAGGTGGGTTAGATACTGCGACCACCTCTCCCTGTAACCAAATATATATA
>SDVV010016981.1:0-14100 GCA_016164225.1 Gammarus roeselii | reverse complement strand
ATGGTCTGAAGCAGGCGTTGGGAAGAAGAGACATGAATGTGGAGGTGGCGAAAGAGCGTGCAATGAACAGGCGTGAGTGGAGAATGGTTGTGAATGGTTGATTTTGACGCTGCTCTGATGGGCTTTCCCGCCCTTGGCATCCCGCTGTCGGGATGGTCGTGGGTGGGGGGGGCCCGGCCATTATGACGCGGCGGGAGTAAACCAGTGAAAACTGTCGGGCCTTGCTGCTGACGACGGTTCCTCGGTACATTCGGGACCCAGAGTGTAAGTTGAGGGGCTACCGGCCGGACCCTTTAGCACAAAAGGGCTTAGTTGTGTGAGTGTGAGCGTGTGAGGGTGTGAGGTGCGCCTTGCCGTCGGCCACCCCCCTTTCTGGGGGATGCGGCCTAGTGTCTGTATCTGTATCTGTCACTGGAAAAACTTTGTCATAACTAATAGTAGCTTATTCATTTTGGTTGGTAGCTACATGCTGTTAGCTATATTTAGTTAACCATTTAATCGAAAAATATCTGGTAGTTTTAGTTTTATTTGAAGCGTTAATTTTTTTGTTCCATGCCTTAGCTCATGGTCTCTTATTTTTCACACGTGCTGTATAACTCCTCGATTAAAAGACAGATATCAACTCGGTTTCATCGAACTTACAATGTTATTTTACTGAGAACCCCTTAATCATTTCATGATGTTCCATAGACATCATGAGATACCCTTAACTAAGCACTGTAAGTCTTTTCCCTCAACAGCACTCCCTTTTCTCGTGCGCAGTTGTACCTACAGGCGCGACTGCGTATCCGTGTGCGCTTAGTGCGTCCATTCCTGCAGTTTGTGTGTCTGCTGATGGCCTTCTATACTTCGCTGTCCCGCATTTCCGACTACAAGCACCATTGGTCCGACGTGTTGTTCGGCTCCGCTCTCGGCAGCATTGTTGCCGTTACTGTGGTAGGTCAATGTAGCTAGCTCAATCTTACATTGATTATCAATGTGATGCTCGTGGAACTTGATTGGTCTTGAAACCCATGATGGAACGAATATCTAATTCGAGTCACGACCATTCTTCCTTATGCAGATACTAGGCCAACTCCCTCAGGAAGAGGGGTGGCCGACGGCAAGGCGCACCTCGTACTCTTCTCGTACACTCACACAACGTAGCCTTTTTGCGCTAAAGGGTCTGGCCGAAAGACCCCGCAACACTCAGGGTCATGAGTGCGGTCCGAGGTCAGTGACAGCAGCAGGGCCCGACAGAGTGACTGGTTTACCACTGCCGCGTCATCAGACCGGGCCTCCACACTCAAATCTCTCCTTCCTAACGCCTGCTTCACACCATCCATCCACCCAAACTTCGGTCTACTTCTAGGCCTACGTCCACTCGTCTCTGCCTTCATCACCCTTTTTACCAATCTCCCTTCATCCATCCTCAGTACGTGCCCGAACTATCTCAGAACACGCGAATCATTTCAATCCTCAACTTCTTCATCGTCCCCGTTCTAACTCCTTACACTGTCGAGAAATTTAAGTGCGGCCCAGCTGAGCTCATCTGTTTTGAACGGTATTTTCTAAAAAAAGTCGGTAGGCTTCTCCATGATAGTATAATATCCCATTTCCATTGAATGATCTGTGGCCCTGTCGTTCTCTAAACTGTGGCCATCTCCACTAAAACTCGCTAAATATTGTACATTCTTACGTCGTTTGTAGCTCGGCTCCACGGTATTCATTTAGTTATGAATTTGTTGATCTGAAAGTCTCCTCGTATCTTTTCTATGTGTGTAAAAATATTTTGAATAGATATCCACCGTTTAACTATTTGTCATTGTAACGGTATTGGAATGATTATTTCTTACTCAATCATGCTTGCCAGTGCGTCGGGAGGTTATGTTGCCGTTTCTATGTTGGTGGAGTTGTCGTTGCGAGTGTCCCTTCAGCTGGTCATGTTGTTACCTGTGACGGATATGTCACGCCATGTTGTGCAGGGTGGGTGCAGAAAGAAAGGCTGCGAGTGGTGGAACGAAGAGGTCAAACTGGCGGTGGCACGGAAAAGAGGAGCGTTTGAGAAGTGATTGCAGGTGAAATCGGAGGTGGCTTATTAAAGCTACAAAGTTAAGAGAAACGAGGTGAAGCGGGTGGTGAGGAGAGCCAAAAGGGACGCTGATGCCAGGTGGGGCAGACGGTTGGGCCAGAATTTTGAGCATAACTAGAAGATGTTCTGGAAAGAGGTGAAGAGGGTGAGAAAGGGAGAGACCGTAAAGGAGAAAGTGGTGAAAGATGAAAACGGCCAGTGTTGTTGGAAAGTGGTGATGTACGGAAGAGGTGGGCTGAATATTTTGATGAATTGTTGAATGTCGAAGATGACAGAGGCTGACATTGTTGCTGTGGGTGGTGGTGCTCGGATGCCAGTTTTGGGAGAATGACTTGTTGCGGAGATTACCAGGGAAGAAGTGAAGGAGGCGGTGGACGTGATGAAAGCAGGGAAAGCCCCTGGTTTGGATGGCGTTGCGACAGAGTGCCTAAAAAAGGGTGGAGTAACGTTTGTCGAATGGTTGGTGAGGTTACTGAACTTGTGTTTTGTGGCAGGCGTGTTACCGATTGAGTGGCGCAGTGCCTGCATTGTTCCGCTATATAAGGGCAAAAGAGATAAAAATGGATGCTGCAACTCGAGAGGTATCAGTCTGTTATGTGTGGTTGGTAAGTTGAACGGGAGAGTGCTGATCAAAAGGATTAGAGACTGTACGGATTGCACAATTGGAGAGGAACAGTGTGGCTTTAGGAGTGGTAGAGGGTGTACCGATCAGATTTTTGCAGTGAGGCAGGTCTATGAGAAGTACCTTGCCAAAGGAAAGGATGTGTCCAGGGCCTTCATGGATCTAGAGAAAGCATACGACAGGATTGACAGGGAAGCGCTGTAGAGGGTGTTGCGTTTGCATGGAGTGGGCGGACATCTGTTGAAAGCGGTGCAGAGTTTCTATGCTGACAGCCGAGCATGTGTCAGGGTGGGAGGCGAGGTGAGTGATTGGTTCACAGTGGAAGTGAGACTGAGGCAAGGCTGCGTGATGTCCTTCTGGCTGTTCAACCTCTATATGGATGGAGTGGTCAGAGTGGTGAATGAGAGTGTGCTGGGTCGTGGCTTGGAACTCTTGTAAGCGAATGGGCGGAGTTGGCAGTTGAGCCAGTTGCTATTTGCTGATGATACGGCCCTGGTTGCGGATTCAGAGGAGAAGCTATGTAGGCTAGTGTCTGAGTTTGGTAGAGTGTGTGAGAGGAGGAAGCTTCGAGTGAACGTGGGTAAGAGTAAAGTAATGAGATGCTCGAGGACTGTCTATGCGAGCAAAATTAGTGTCACCCTAAATGGAGAGCTCTTGGAGGAAGTTCAGTGTTTTAAGTATCTGGGACTCCCCTCTCCTTCACCCTTCACTACCTCCCCTTTTCTCCACCATCCTGAATGCGCTTCTCGTATTTACCTCATTCACACCTTACGTCAAGTGGCACCCCAACCCCAAATTTTTTCCCTTCGTGTGGCTAACAACGGCCAAGTTGCACTCTTTCTTACGGCGTGAAGGGCATTGACTTCACACAGTAGAAAATCTTAAATTTGTCTATAGCTTGATGCAGCACTAGTTGCTGATTTGACTTGAGAAAGACGCTCCACTCGACTCTAAATCTACTGTCATGATGATTAGTCATGTGTCAGGCACGATGAAGCTATTTTGTGACTCTTCCATCTTTCAACGGACCCGGTCGTTCTGATCGCTGAACTGTTTGATCTGTACATACTTAATGATTTTTTAATGCATCCTTCACAAAGACGGCGTCACTCGTGTGCACTGTCTGCTTTAATGCTGCTGTGAGGATGGCTTATCGAGAGCAGTCTTTGGTGCCTCAGCGGAGTTGTACGATTCTTGTGTTCTTAAAATTCGTTAGATTGTATAATACTTCCTTGTTCTGACTGCCACCCGGGGAGTGCTGGGACCGTATGGCCTCAGCATCGTAGGAGTTCCTATACCTCCTGTGGCCCCCGTGCATACCTTTGACACTCGCCACGTAATGGACATTGACTTAACGCAGCAGTTAACCTAACTAATATAAAACAAATGGCTATAACTTGATGCAGCACTGTTAGCTGGGTTGACATTCAACGCCAGAAAGGCGCTGGCTCCAGCGCGCTAGAAAGTCTCGTCACTCTAATCCAATCTACCAATGTCCCTAGGATTTGTTAAGTGTCTGCTAAGGTGAGTGCTCTCTCCGTGTCTGAATACGTTTATCAATTTTTTTGATCAGTTGTCCCAGCAAATTATAGTTATTTAAAGTGGCATGCATCCTATTTTTTCTTTACACTCATTTGATATACTCACCTATGGCACATTTCAATATTTTTGGGTTCCTAAATTATTGTGCACATTTTGATCTTTTAAAGGTTTGTAAAATCTTTTCATAAAATTTAATTTTTGGCGCCGTTAGATAAAATATCATGAAAATCTATGACGTGATGAAAGCGTCTATATTGTATCACTTAATTAAGTATCATCATGACGCGATTGCAAATCTTGTCTCCCAGCCTCAGTGGGGAGAAAAATTGCTTTGCTGAGTGCCGTTGTTGTTTCAGCAGATGATGAGTGTCGTATATCATCCGGAAGGGTTTGGGACCATGAGCTCAGAAAAGTATGGCCGTCTGTTGTAAAGCTCGCACCAAAATTGGAACTCCTCCTACAGTTGTCTATTTTTTCTAACATACAGTAGTACATCATTTGAAAGCTTTGACGCAGCACAATGGATTTATTTTTATTTTATTCCAATTTGGATTGTTTTGAAATTGAAGAATTAGAACTTGTTTAAATCGCGTCTAATGACGGTTTAAAGTAGTTGAGACAAATTATTCATGATTGAAAAATCATTTGAGTACTGCAACACAATGAGTTTTTTGAATTCAATACAAGTGAAAGTCGTACAAGCAATTTGATGGTCAAAAATGTAAAAATTATATATATAACTGCTTCCAAGCTATCAAGAAATGCCAGTCATCGTTTGGTAGATCATGTGGAGTTTTTTGAGGAAGAGTTTATCAATATTCGTGTTAATAACTTGAAAAAGAATGTTTTAATAAAAAAATAGATTTTATTTGTATCTCCGAATACAGCTGCGAACACGTCGCATAGAAGACATCGATAGGAACCTCTCGTCGATCAATATATTGAAAAAAGGTTTTATCAGAATTTGTTTTACAAAAGTTAGACTATTTTTGAAAATTACAAAAAATTCAAATCATGATTGCCACTCCATCCTAAATTTTGTAAATTATCATGCCAGGAAATAAATTATTCAATTGTTGTTGTGGAGAACTTAAATGCCATGGAGATTTTTTTTGTCCCATTTTCGAATCATAATTTTTTTTAAGACGATTTACCGAATACAGTTTTAATCACGCCTCCTTCAGTTTATATGTATCATAACGTGCAGTTTATCATTGGAAAGATTTATCTTCGAAGTTCTTCCTCTATCCACCCTGCAAGGAAGTCTTCATCTCACCCAATGCTGCACCTCCGGTTAAAATGTCTGTGTCGGCAATACACAAAATGGTGATGCGAGCTTCTTTTGAATTATACCTTGCAGAGTTTTTTCACAAGTAACAGATGCTGCTGGGAGACATGGTCATTCCACTGTGTTGGACGATGCTTTGTTTTTATTCTGGTGCACCTCTGGATTTTATTTAAGAATGCTGGATGCTCTTATTTATATGCATTGTTACAATTTGCTTTATAGCCTGGGGCTGACAACTGAGGTTCTTTGAATAGAATGAAGCTATTTCTATTGTATTATTATGGTTTACAGACTCACAGCTCCTCCCAATCTTTCGCCACTACCTTCACCCTTTGGAGGCCTATGCAATTATTCATTAACGCTTGTCAAAACCGGTTTCCATAGCCTTTTCTTGGATGCTAAAGTGTTGTCAAGTATTGGAATGCTGCAAAGTTTTAGTGTTCCAATTTAATAGTTATTACGAATGTTCGAGCAAGCTGATATAGCCTAGATGTTGGCTTCATGTCGCGAACCCAAAATATTTCGCGATTGAAGACTGTTTGCTACGATGGCTACTTTTTGGAATTTCATTCAGACTAATTTTCAATACTCCATCTGCGGTTTAGTGTTAATTTTCACGTTCAAAATACTAGATTCATTTGAATCACTTTGGCCTCTGCAATGATAAAAAAGTGTACATATGTTGTACAGTGATAGTGTTTTTTACATACAAACATGATTTCTTTTGGTTTATTACAGCAACATTTTTGTTATTTTCATTTTTTGTACACCTTTTCACTAGGCCTATTTATTGTTCAATGTTTATATCCTCACAATGCGTTTCTGTTGAAGTGTCTGAATTGATGGTTTTATATTCAATGCTGAAGACATTCAAACTAGATCGTGAAAACGGCAATTCGGAAGATCGGCTTCCTACTTACGCTTTCACTGGTTTTCTTATAATATTTTTTCCTTTGGTTTCTTCGATTTTTAACTTTGGGTTGTGTTTATTTCCCTTCTAGTGGTCATGTGTGTCGGATACTAGGGTGTGTTGTGGTGTCCGTGGCGCCCGAGCGCTAGGTAGAGCCGAGGCCAACAATTCTTGGCTTCCTCTCACTGAAGTGGCTCCCCCCTCCGGTATTGCTAGTGACTTCGCCCGTCATACTGCCCCCGCGCTGCGCCTCCAGGAGCAGCAGAACCATCAACGGCTGCAAGTGGACCACATCAGACATGAAAACATGGATACTCGGTACAACTCTAATCTTTCGTACCTTCAGACCTTAGAATCACGACAGCCCTTACCACGTCAGGAACGTAGAGATCCTCGCCAGCTTCAAGCACATCAGCAAGCTATGCAAGTTGGCAGGCCTTCCGAACGGCCTCTTGCAATACAGAACCCCAATCAGCTACTTGCAATGTGTAACTCCGGTAAGCTGGAACAACACGACATGATCAATCCTGGCCGAGACGGTCCTGGAGCAATCCACGATGACATGAGCCCCAGCAGAGGATGGGGGGCGTCATCGAGCCGCGTCATCCCCACCGCAAGCGCTGGCACCGCAACCCCCGTCAATGGCAGCCTCAGTAACAGCAGTGCGCCCGTCACCAATGGCATGGCTTCAGGCATTAACGCCAACACCAGATACATCGGGGCTGTTCATATTTAGTGGTAGGTTGAGCTACAACGAGCATTCTGCAGCTAGTTGGTGTATAAATGGATCTTGAAACCTGAAGTGCATTGACGAACGTGACCACCGTTCTGAGGTTTCGTCTAAGGTGAGACACGGTCACAAGCATGGTGAAGCAATATTTATGATTCTGGTGTAATTCTTTGCAAATTCGATGATTCGCTGCATGTTAAACTTATGAACACTTCCTCAAACTAGTTTGTTCACTATCGGTGGGAGGCTGGTGCCATCGCTTGTGAATATTCCTCTTGTTTGTTGAACGTTTGAATAATCTTTCTGAGTAAATAGCAATCTAATGGTCTTCGTGGCTTCCTTATCTTATCCCTCTGATACTCAATTGAAATAATTACTTTTCTTATCTTTTTATTCCGATTGCAAGTATGCGGGTAAAAGTCTTTGTAGCACTAGGTGTGGGATGTCATAAGCCTTCATTTGTAATGAATACAGGTAATGCAAATGCAATTATCCACACCTTGGCTGTTGTATGTTGCTTCTCGGACTTCAATAACTATGAGGCAGTTACAGATACAATACAGAATTGCCCCCGCTTGATTAAACGCTTCTCAAGTCATAGTCCATCTCTAAATTGCATGCCTTCACATCTATGTAAAGCAGTATATTGTATGTACTAAATTCTTCTTAAAGCATGCCTGTTTATCAGTTATTACTTTCTCTGTATTCCAATGTTAATTTTCTATTACACCAAAACTGTGAAGTTGTTGAATTCTATCTTAGCCGTTAACCAAACCCCTTCACTGCCATTGCTCTGTTCTACTCAGGCAACGAGTGTGGCGGACCTCTTCAGTAGTCCGGGCACCAACGAGGGACGCTACTTGGGGCGCGGCAAGGGCTGCCAGATGGTGACGCACGACTACAACACGGGCACCACCACCGTCACAAATGCATCAGAGCTGCAGCATCACCCCTCGCCTCGTATTCAAACGTGCTAAACCACCCACCCTCTGCGTGATACGGGCCTTATCTAATGATCTGTACTTTTATCTTGTAAAGTTTTACCACTGATCAAGTTTCCTGTTTGTTTGATCAGCGACAAGGACATCGGCCGTTCACGCCAATTTAACGATTTCTAGTTGATATGTTTGCTCAGAATCTGAATGATCGTGAAAATGTCGTTCAGCAAGCACGCAAGTTAAGTAAGCAAACCGTTATCTAGTGATTATTGGTTATTTCATAGAAGCTTTCAATTGATGGCTTTGGTCAACATAGAAATGAGCTTCGCAATTTAACTTTTTCTTAACGGATGTCACTATGTTCAGAATGGTCCAGGAAGAATGTGGCTGCAATTATCAACAAACGTCTGGCTATCAACAATGACGCGAGAATAATCCATTATGCATGATGTATTCTTGACCATCATCTAAGGGCAGGAGTAATTCAAATCACACCTGATACAATTTTAATTTGACACTCTGAGTTTAAACTTTGAAACTTGCTGGGTGATTTCCTTCTTGTCGAAACACACGACTCGCCTACAGAGGCCGTTGTAGTCTTGGGTATTTTTCTTACAGATTCTTAGACACCTTAACGGAAACATTTTTTATGATCCTTCCAATATCGTTTGATTGAAGCATAAATTCTACTTGTCGTTGCGAACGATATGCTATCGTGGATGATAAGAGCCCATCAATTTGATGCTAGAAACATTAAGTTACCTATTTTTTAAGGAATCTATGTTCTTTTATTTAAACTTCTAACGATAGCGGTTGGTATTAGTTTGTTCATGGTGAAGGTTGACAACATAATTTTTAATGTATCAAACTATGTACCTATATATTTGACAAATTTTAAACAACCATTCGCGCGTTTACCTTCAACAGCATTGTTTAACAGTATTTTGTACAACAAAGTCGCACACAAGGTGAAATACACTTTGGTTGATCTTTCTAATAATTTTACATGTATTTCTCGTTTCAATTTTTCCTCCGTGATGTCAATTTTTTTTACGATTGTTTTGTTGGGAAGTTAGCCTTTGAACACTGTTTTATCGCATACATACACATATTTGTGCAAACTGCTTGTACCTTTGCATCAAGTATTTTTTGGGCATGAATCTATGTATTTGAAGATGCACAACTGGCCGCATATAGCAAAGCAATTTTTAGTTATCTTATACCTTGTTATTTCGCGCCCTACGGCGGTTCTAACTAAGACTGACGTCATAACTCAGGTGGAGATGGATTCCCTAGACTGATCTGACATCGGATACTTTTGACTGGGTGAATGGTGATAGAGTACCGTATTTTCCCGTGAAAATTTGTACCTTTTACTTATCTCGTAGTGCCGAATAATAGAAGCTTGGTCACTCATCCTCACGTGCTGGGCTCTGACCCTCACCAGTGCTGGTTACTGACCCTTGCCTGTAGCGGTCACTGACCCTCATCTGTGCTGGTTACTGACCCTCATCTGTGCTGGTTACTGACCCTCATCTGTGCTGGTTACTGACCCTCATCTGTGCTGGTTACTGACCCTCATCTGTGCCGGTTACTGACCCTCACTTGTGCCGGTTACTGACCCTCACTTGTGCCGGTTACTGACCCTCACTTGTGCCGGTTACTGACCCTCACTTGTGCTTGTTACTGGCCCTCGCATATGCTGGTTACTGGCCCTCGCATATGCTGGTTACTGGCCCTCGCATATGCTGGTTACTGGCCCTCGCATATGCTGGTTACTGGCCCTCGCATATGCTGGTTATGGGAGGAAGTTCAGTGATTCAAGTACCTGGGCTCTCATGTGAAAGACACTAAACCAGTGGTGTAATCGCGATTGAACGGTGTCAAGTGTCGGTTGCTCTTAAGAGTGATGAGCTGGACGTCGAGGAAGGAAGCAGAGCGAGTGGTGTATGAGGGAGTAGCTGTCACATCTGTAAAAAGAGGCTTGTATGAAGGGGTATTTGTCGCATCTGTGCTGTACGGGCTGAGACGTTGGTAGCGGAAGAGAAGAAAGTTGAATGTTGTAAGCTGAAAATTTTGATATGCGCGGTCCAAGTGACGCTGAGAGATAGGTTCAATAATGACGTTCGAATTGAAATGGGAATGATGAAATTAGAGAACAATGTAGATTTACGCGTTCAGAGGTGATTCGAGCACATGATGAGGAAGGATGTTGGGGAAGTGGTGAAAAGCGTGACGAAAGTGGAGGCATATGGACGTAAGCCTAAAGATAGACCAAAGTTTACGTGGTTGATGGTGTGAAGCTGGCGTTAGGAAGGAGAAACATGTGAGTGAAGGTAGCTAGAAAGCGTGGTTGTTAATGGATTCGTTTTGACGCAGCCCCGATGTGCTTTCCCACCCTTGGCGTTGACGTGGGGGGGGGGCTGGCACCTATGACATAGCAAGGTTTAACCAGTGACCGCTGTCCTATCTCGCTGCTGGCTGACCCTCTTCTCGGACCTCACTCTTGATCCGAAGTTTGTTGCGAGATCCTGGCCGGACCCTTTAGCGCCAAAACGCTAAGTTTGTTTGCGTGTGAGTGCCTGAGAGATTGGTTTAATTAGGGGCCTATCTCCACCGGAGTTGCGTGCCCCACTGGTAGCTTGCGATGTCTTGGGTGCTTCGCGCAACCGAAAATTATTTGCAACCAATAACAAAAACCATTGTTCTTACCTGTGCTCTTCAAATCTGCCATTGTTACTTGAGTTTTTCCTACATCTCATTGTTTACTTACATAAACGTAGCTATTTAATCTGACGTGTTAGATTAGTTGGTTGTCTAATTCAACGTTGAATATGCTGAAATATTTATCGTAAATTTCACCATATTAGTGCCAATGTCGCATTTATCAGAGAGCATAAGCTATATAGATATGATTCTGCGCTCCTAATTAATCACGTTGTTTTAATGGATGCGCCAGTTAGTCTAGATTAATGAATAATGTGTAGAACTGCCGGTGCCTGGTTTGTCTCTTTCGCTGTCCTTGGAAAAGTGTAAATTCATTTCCTTAATACGTCTAACTTTTCTGAGTAACTTTACCAGAATCAGCCTGAATAGTTGAATTTGTTCTTCCAATTACTGAAATGTAGGTAGTCATAAGGTTGTTTGTTTTCCATCAGTCGGAGCGTCCTGCTTTCACTAAGTTTACCTTTCGCCTCACAAAGCTTGATGTGCTGTATTCGATTTTAGCTCGACAAGTTTCACTTAATGTGCAACCTTTGGACAAATAGTAATTGGAGTTGTAAAGAAGCCGTGTGCTGTGTACAACATTTGCCTTTTTTGTTTGGTTGAAATGAAGTTGTGTAGCTGTGACGATTGTAGTTTTATTAAAAATAAGTAATGTTGATTGATGAAAAGGTAAACATCAGAGAACAATATTCCAATGAAATCAAGAAAGAGAACTTCTATGACGTGCTTATGCACCAATATTTCTTGTTTGTCTTGTTTGTCACTACATGATTACATTACACAACATATTTGATAGTGTTTACTGGAGTTTACAGGCACCAAAGCTCTCTAACATTAGGCGGCTAGGTTCCATGAACCAGGAGTCGATATTTGTTCTCAAAATAACCCCAGCGCCCATATCATTGAATAGGCTGTATTTGTGATTCAGAAATGGATACAAATTTGAAAGTATATTTACTGTTCATTTTTTATCATTATCTAATTGCAAATACAAGGTGCATCAGAAATGTAAAATTGCTTGCATTTAGGTGCATCAAACTTTTATTTTGTTCAGAAACGGTTGGCACGCAGAAGAATTGAAACGGCGTGCGTACTGGATAGCCTGCGATGACTCGTTCAGGCTCCGGTGGAATGAAATGAGGCCCCTTGCTCTAATTCTAAGGGAGGAATTGCGTAAACAAAACTTTTATTTGATTTGTATCTGCTTCCATGGTCCACCGGAGCCCCAACGCGAAGTTAATGCAGACTCCCCCGTAGGGCGGTTTTTATTTGATGACTATATTTAGAACATTTACATTGCTTTTGTTTGATGGTGGATCATGTTTCTTTTCTATTACCTATTTAATTCATCCATAAGATAATTTAGTACAAAAACATGACGTTTTCCGAGTCAAATTTTTGTCAGGTGAAGGGTAGTGCATTCAAATGATGAGGATGAAGCTTCATATCTATATCCTCTTGTACCCAACCATCCTATTCCTTATGTGATGTTCTGTGTCACGAGGCTCAAATCCTAACGTGATGGCGATCTTCCTTGTTGTCTTGCTGCCTTAATGTAACATTTAAAGTTATCGTTCTGAGTAGTGAGTAGCGCCACTGTTTCGCTTTGGTGAATGCTTTTAATTTCATGTGAATTTGATTTGAGCCTCATTTCCTCCATAGCCTCTACGTGAGTCATGATAGGCCATTTCACGTGAAGCCGAAATCGTAAATCTGAACATTTACGTAAGGTAAATGTGAGTCAACAGATTCGCACCTGCATCCTTAGCGCATTAGACGCGAGGTTGACACCTGAATAGATTCCGCTACGTTGAACTCTGGCTCTATTTTATTTAGACAACTTTAGCAACTACTTGTATGGTTTTGCTTGGGTATCAAAGTTTTAAAATTGATAGGGTTCCCACGAGATGGATTGATTGATTTCGGCCTCATTTCCACGAGATGGACGTTTGATTTGGGCTTGATAGTCGTCGAGGGCTTCTGAAATGCAAGTCTGCTCGCAACCGCCTCAAAGCTGTGCCAATCACCAAAGTTACCAAAGTTGGGAACTGGTATATAGATGCAATGAAATAGGTCTAAGTTTGCTACGATCATATTTTTTCGCCCAGTAGTTTTACTAGCGCGAGTCATATTCTACATGTTCAGCTGTAGTGAAGTATATAAGCTACTGCTTGGAAATGTGTATTATTTTGATTCTAGTCAGTTTGTCGGACCCCCATCTCAGTTTCACGTGTCTAGAATTAGCAAGTAGTTGTAGCGTCGATTTTCCACCGAAGACGCAACGCGATGTTAATGTAGAGGCCCCCGCAGGGCAATTGAATATTACGAGTGTCAACACACAGAAAAAGTTGAACGCAAGACAGCAGGTTTAACGCAATGTAATAGGTTTCATTTGATTTGATTACCAACACATATTAGGTTTGACGCATAATTACCGAGTAGGTTCAACGCAGATACCGATTAGGTCTCACTCAAGCGATTTGGGGTTGAATTGGGGTGGCAGAAGTGTCTCGGGCCACAAAAGATCCAGACGAATCCCGGAAGGTCCCCCCCAAGTCTCCTCGTCTTGTCTCGAATCATCTCGGACAGTCTCTGCTAGTCGCGTGACCAACTCGACGCGACCCTCGCCCTCTGCGTCATTAATCCGTTGACTACCGCCCTACGGGGGAGTTAGCATTAACAAATACGTGGACAGAAATGGTCAACTGTTCTACTCAAGCATTTCACATGTAAACATTTTCCTGTCTAACACAGATACAAAGTAGGTTAATCAGATAGACACTAGGCCGCATCCCCCAGAAAGGGGGTGGCCAACGGCAAGGCGCACCTCACACAACTTAGCCCTTTTGTGCTATAGTGTCCGGCCGGTGGCCCCTCAACTTACACTCCGGGTCCCGAGTGCAGTCCGAGGAACCGTCGTCAGCAGCAGGGCCCGACAGTTTTCACTGGTTTACCCCCGCCGCGTCATAATGGCCAGCCCCCCCCCACCCACGACCATCCCGACAGCGGGATGCCAAGGGCAGGAAAGCACATCAGAGCAGCGTCAAAACCAACCATTCTCCACTCACGCCTGTTCATTGCACGCTCTCTCGCCACCTCCACATTCATATCTATCCTTCCCAACGCCTGCTTCACACCATCCATCCACCCAAACTTCGGTCTACCTCTAGGCCTGCGACCACTCGCCTCCGCATTCATCACCCTTTTCACCAATCTCCCTTCATCCATCCTCTCCATGTGCCCGAACCATCTCAGAACACGCGAATCCACTC
>SDVV010016980.1:0-14100 GCA_016164225.1 Gammarus roeselii | reverse complement strand
CAGTAACTCAGCACGGATTGTCTTTCGTTCATGTCACAACTAGTGAGTCTGCAGTAGCGTGTTCTGTACCATTGTGCAGTAACTCAGCACGGATTGTCTTTCGTTCATAGACCAACTAGTGAGTCTACAGTAGCATGTTCTGTACCATTGCGCAGTAACTCAGCACGGATTGTCTTTCGTTCATGTCACAACTAGTGAGTCTACAGTAGCATGTTCTGTACCATTGTACCATTGCGCAGTAACTCAGCACGGATTCTCCTTCGTTCATGTCACAACTAGTGAGTCTACAGTAGCATGTTCTGTACCATTGTGCAGTAACTCAGCACGGATTGTCTTTCGTTCATGTCACAACTAGTGAGTCTACAGTAGCATGTTCTGTACCATTGTGCAAAAACTCAACACGGATTGTGCATTAACTCAGCATGGATTGTGCAGTAAATCAGTACGGATTGTCTTTCGTTCATGTCACAACTAGTGAGTCTACAGTAGCATGTTCTGTACCATTGTGCAGTAACTCAGCACGGATTGTCTTTCGTTCATGTCACAACTAGTGAGTCTACAGTAGCATGTTCTGTACCATTGTGCAGTAACTCAGCACTGATTGTGCAGTAAATCAGCACGGATTGTCTTTCGTTCATGTCACAACTAGTGAGTCTACAGTAGCATTTCCTGTACCATTGTGCAGTAACTCAGCACGGATTGTGCATTAACTCAGCACGGATTGTCTCTGTAATCCTCTGTAATGAAATTTAATCTCATCGTTGCAGGTACGCGATGGATTGACCGAGCCACCAGTCATCTTAGACGACGACTTGGTGAGTCTTTCGTTCCTGTCACAACTATTGAGTCTACAGTAGCATGTTCTGTGCCATTGTGCAGTAACTCAGCACAGATTGTGCAGTAACTCAGCACGGAGTGTCTTTCGTTCATGTAACAAGTAGTGAGTCTACAGTAGCATGTTCTGTACCATTGCGCAGTAACTCAGCACCGATTGTCTTTCGTTCATGTCACAACTAGTGAGTCTATAGTAGCATGTTCTGTACCATTGTGCAGTAACTCAGCACGGATTGTCTTTCGTTCATTTCACAACTAGTGAGTCTACAGTAGCATGTTCTGTTCCATTGTGCAGTAACTCAGCACGGATCGTCTTGCGTTAATGTCACAACTAGTGAGTCTACAGTAGCATGTTCTGTACCATTGTGCAGTAACTCAGCACGGATTGTCTTTCGTTCATTTCACAACTAGTGAGTCTACAGTAGCATGTTCTGTTAAATTGTGCAGTAACTCAGCACGGATCGTCTTGCGTTAATGTCACAACTAGTGAGTCTACAGTAGCATGTTCGGAACCATTGTGCAGCAACTCAGCACGGAGTGTCTTTCGCTCATGTCACAACTAGTGAGTTTAAAGTAGCATGTTCTTCTTCAACTGCTAAGACAAAATGGACTACGATTATGCTTGAACTCAGCAAGGTAAATTACTTGTGTAAACTTAGTCCCACGCCCAAATAAAATACTTCTCGTATGAGTTTGCGGTTGGGAGAGTGACGCTTCTCTTCTCGCTTCTTGCTAAGACATTTCATACTATAACGCTTCTTGCTATGACGTTTCTTGCTAAGATGCTTCTTGCAAAGACACTTTTTGCTAAGACACTTCTTGCAGACCCTTCTTGCTATGAAACTTTTTGCTAAGATGTTTCTTGCTAAGACCCTTCTTGCTAGGACGCTTCTTTGCTAGGACGATTCTTGCTAAGATCCTTCTTTCTAAGACGCTTCTTTCTAAGACGATTCTTGCTAAGACACTCCTTGCCATGACGCTTCTTGCCAAGATGCTTCTTGTAAAGACGCGTCTTGCTGAGACGCTTCTTGCTAAGACGCTTCTTGCGTCATTTATTTATTTATTCAATAGTTTTATATCCTTAGAACTATCTTCTATGATTTTGTCCGTGCTCCTGTATTTTTACCGTAGTCTATTAATGCCCTCTTGTTTCGATGTTGCATGACGTAATGATATTTTTTTTAGGTTCCATTTCATCGCAATACAAGCAAGGTCTCTAACATGTGCGTAACACAAACATTGTTTTCCACTTTTTTTAAGGGCATAGAGTGTAGGACGTGGGTGAGACGCGTCGCTTTAGAGTGTATGACGTGGGTGCGATGCGTCTCTTTAGAGTGTAAGACGTGGGTGCGACGCGTTTCTTTAGAGTGTAAGACGTGGGTGCGACGCGTAGCTCTAGAGTGTAAGACGTGGCTGCGATGCGTCTCTTTAGAGTGTAAGACGTGGCTGCGATGCGTCGCTTTAGAGCGTAAGACGTGGGTGCGATGCGTCGCTTTAGAGTGTAAGACGTGGGTACGACGGGTCGCTCTAGAGTGTAAGACGTGGGTGCGACGAGTCGCTCTAGAGTGTAAGACGTGGGTGCGTCGCTTCAGAAATTGGTCTACTTTTACTGGAACTTTGCCCCATGGACCAGTGAATTGGAATTCTATTTGGGGGCAGGTATTACCCAAGTTAAAATGGGACGTTTCACGCGGTCATTTTCTACCACTTCAGTAGGGATGAAATCCTGATCAGAATGGCATGATTTCCAGCACAAACTCGCAGGGTAGCTCGCTGAACACAGACTCGCAGGGCTGCTCGCAGAACACAGACGCGCAGGGTAGCTCGCTGAGCACAGACTCGCAGGATTGGTCGTCGAACGCAGACTCGTAGGGTTGCTCGCTGAACACAGACTCGCAGGGCTGCTCGCAGAACACAGACGCGCAGGGTAGCTCGCCGAACACAGACTCGCAGGGCTGCTCACCGAACACAGACTCGCAGGGTTTGCTCGCTGAACAAAAACTCGCAGGGCTGCTCGCCGAACACAGACTCGCAGGGTTGCCCGCCGAACACAGACTCGCAGGGCTGCTCGTCGAATTCAAACTCGCAGGGTAGCTCGCCGATCAGACTCGTGGGGTTGCTCGCCGAACACAGACTCGCAGGATTGCTCGCCGAACACAGACTCGCAGAGCTGCTCGCAGAACACAGACTCGCAGGGCTGCTCGCCGAACACAGACTCGCAGGGTAGCTCGCCGAACACAGACTCGCATAGTGGCTCGCCGAACACAAACTCGTAGGGCTGCTCGTCGAATTCAAACTCGCAGGGTACTCGCCGAACAGACTCGTGGGGTTGCTCGCCGAACACAGACTCGCAGGATTGCTCGCCGAACCCAGACTCGCAGAGCTGCTCGCAGAACACAGACTCGCAGGGTAGCTCGCCGAACAAAAACTTGCAGGGCTTCTCGCCGAACACAGACTCGCAGGGCTGCTTGCTGAACACAGACTCGCAGGGCTGCTCGCAGAACACAGACTCGCAGAGCTGCTCGCTGAACACCGACTTGCAGAGTTGCTCGCCGAACACAGACTTGCAGGGTTGCTCGCTGAACACAGACTCGCAGGGTTGCTCGCCGAACACAGACTCGTAGGGTTGCTCGCTAAACACAGACTCGCAGGGTTGCTCGCCGAACACAGACTCGCAGGGTTTCTCGCTGAACACAGACTCGCAGGGTAGCTCGCCGAACAACGACTCGCAGGGCTGCTCGTCGAACACAGACTCGCAGGGTTGCTCACCGAACACAGACTCGCAGGGTAGCTTGCCGAACACAGACTCGTAGGGCTGCTCGCTGAACACAGACTCGCAGGGTTGCTCGCCGAACAGACTCGTAGAGCTGCTCGCCGAACACAGACTAGCAAGGTGGTTCGTCGAACTCAGACTCGCAGGGCTGCTCACAGAACACAGACGCGCAGAGTAGCTCGTCGAACACAGACTCGCAGGGCTGCTCGTCGAACACAGACTCGCAGGGCTGCTCGCCGAACACAGACTCGCAGGGTAGCTCGCCGAACGTAGACTCGCAGGATTGTCCACCAAACACAGACTCGCAGGGTTGCTCGTCGAACACAAACTCTCAGGGTAGCTCGCCGAACACAGACTCGTAGTGTTGCTCGCTGAACACAGACTCGCAGGGCTGCTCGCCGAACACAGACTCGCAGGGTTACTCGCTAAACAAAAACTCGCAGAGCTGCTCGGCGAACACAGACTCGCAGGGTTACTCGCTAAACAAAAACTCGCAGGGCTGCTCGGCGAACACAGACTCGCAGGGATACTCGCTAAACAAAAACTCGCAGGGCTGCTCGCAGAACTCAGTTCTTTGCCAAAAAGTACCGTGACTGCCTGGCTTCGGTTCCAACTTAATGTATAATTGCTCTGGTCTGCCCTAATTTGCTCTTGCGGAACGAGGACGCCGTATGGGGTTGAGTCGCAGGACGACACAGCAATCGATGCCATGGTGGCGACGAGGCAACTAGACTAATATTATGGTTATGATTTGACGGACATGTCTGTACGAGGATGGACTGCTGCATTGCCAAATAAATACCAAAATGTTTGTTAGATGTAGTTTTTAGGTGGTTGGATGGCACAGTCATCAGCGGGGAAACATGCAACTCATTCCTGTTACTGTTTTCGCAAGTAATATTAAAAAATGCTGAGTAATGGAGAGTCACATGGTCTGGGCAAATGAAATGCGTATTCATAATGCATTTGGTGCCGGACTGCATGTCAATTTGCGTGTTTTGTTCACATTCTCATAATGCATTATTCGTCAGCCTAATTTTCTGTAAATGAAATATATTCATATATCGTGTGCTATGCACTTCAAATAGTTCAATTCAATAATTTTTTCATCGTAGATTTTGCTGATGATGGTTGCAACAAGAAAAAACAGTAAGACAAGGTCGAAAGATAACATCGCCTGCGCGTAAGTTGTGATTGAAGAAAATAGTTGAGGGTGCTTCTGATGCTATGCCAACGATACTCCTTCACTTGACCAAGACCGTCTCATTGATTCAATGAAGAGACATGGTCGAAACATTGCGTCATCTGCGCTCTTGTTGTGATAGACGTTAATATCTGAGGAGAAAAAGAGAGTGATTATCTACGACACGGATCAGCATGAGAGCTGTCGTGTTTCCCAAAGATCAATAAATTGTTTGACTTTGAGACAAATGAAGTATTCAATTTGCATGTGTTTTAACCTCAGATCTCGCAGGAGTTTTCTTTGTCTCCAAAAACTGGACTTGATGACTGCAACGCTGTTGAAAATGTGTTTTTCAGGTCCCTCAGGAGCTGAACTTCCCACTGAACGGAAACACCGGGGTTCTGTACCAAGGTGACATGATGCTCACAGACGAGCAATGGCGGTCACTCCTCCAGCGGAAGGCGATCGATGACGAAAAATACCGATGGCCCAAGACTGCTGCCACTGGAATGGTCGACATCGACTTCCGTTACAACGACGGTGAGTGTTTGTCTGCACCGAGCAGTGTGACACCAAATACCGATGGCACAAGACTGCCGCCACTGGAATGGTCGACATCGACTTCCGTTACAACGATGGTGAGTGTTTGTCTGCACCGAGCAGTGTGACACCAAATACCGATGGCCCAAGACTGCCGGTACTGGAATGGTCGACATCGACTTCCGTTACAACGATGGTGAGTGTTTGTCTGCACCGAGCAGTGTGACACCAAATACCGATGGCACAAGACTGCCGCCACTGGAATGGTCGACATCGACTTCCGTTGCAACGATGGTGAGTGTTTGTCTGCACCGAGCAGTGTGACACCAGATACCGATGGCCCAAGAGTGCCACAGGAACGGTCGACATTGAATACCGACTAAACTATCATTTCTCAAAAAGTTTACCGAACTAAATCTACAAATGTTGCAATGAATATGAGCGAACGTTGAACACTTATTAGTGGTTTCTCCTAACATCAACCTGTGTATAGCTGGTTCATAGTCAGAACCGCCTTGGAAGTCAATTTAAGGGTAATCGTAATATATCAGTCGAGAGGATCCTTCGTCGAAGGACAATGAGAAGAAGTAACTCACAACACAATCCATCGAGCCCCGGATTTTTTTTAGGAAGATAATCGAAGGAGGCATTTCTTTGAGAGGCGTGAAATTGATGTTGCAAGCTGCGTTTGTGGGAGTTTGTAAGTAACATTAATGTTGGTACATGTCTTGCACGAGTCTTAATCCGCATCTGAATGTGTTGTCATTGTTATATACGAGTTATCTTCTCGGTGTGAGACCATATTGTTCCCTATCACAGAAATGCAATACACTTCAATCTGTGCTGCATGTATTAGATCATGTCACAGCTCATACAGTACCGTGTAGTTTACATACTGCTCATAAATATAAATAAGAAAACATACGCTATGAAGCCAGTTCTACAATACTTGATGTAACGGATAACTTTAGTATGAGTTCAATGTTAATGAATGCAACTTTCACGTCGCCCTCTGACAATGAGAAACTTTTTTCCCTAATCCTTGATAGCTTGAAATTATTTTGTCTTGGCTTCTTGACGATGTTTGTTCTTTAGAGATGACTGTCAAGCTTCTGCAAGCCAAGCCTGTATGCTGTACTTACAATTGTTTACGAGTGTAAGAAGACAACAACAGGCCTTTTTGCCCAAACTTTGTTGCCGTTTGATAGTAAAAAATTCAGTTCTGAATTAGAACGTCTAAGATAGCATCTTGCGTCTGAGTATTTTCTGTTCTAATAGATCAAGAAAGGGAAAGTTTGTTGAAGGAAATTGCATTTAACGATGATACTCGAAACAACTCAAATCAGCCCCTGAAGAGAAAGCCACCGACCCACGGTGTTGATCTGAGGGTGTCACTGTTTCATTCCTCGTTAAATCAATGCTGACCGGTGTCATTGCTTAACGCCGATTCGCCAACGAGCAGGCACTAATGCCGGGCACCTTGTTTACCATGCTGGTGCCAATGCCGGGTACTAATTTAACCATATGGGTGTCAATGCCGGACACCATTTTTCACCAATATACTGGCGAAAGTGCTTTAGATGGGAGCTATTTAGCAGCGATTTTGGTAGAACTTATCGAGCCGTGACTTAAACGTTTCGATTGTATCGCTGTTCACAACTTCCGCGGGAAGTCTGTTCCATTCTTCGACAACCCTATACGTGAAGGAATTGCTCGTGATATCGAGTGTGAAACGCTTGCCAATAAATTTGTATCTATTATTCCTGGTCACTCCGTTTGCATCTAAAGTGAAAAGTCTTGCACGCTCAACGTTTTCCTTACCCTTCATAATCTTCCACACTTCGATCATGTCACCTCTGACTTTACGTTTCTCTTGCGAATAAAAGTTGAGTTCGCGCAGTCTATCTTCGTACGATTTATTGCACAGCGAATGAATTAGTTGGATTTGTTATGTCCAATATGGATATCAATATTGGACGGAATACTCAAGGTGCGGTCTAACAAATGCAATGTATAACCTGCGAATACTATTTCTGCTCTTGTACGAGATTGTGCGGGATATCATACCTAACATTTTAGTGCCTTTTTGACTGCATCGTTACATTGCTTGCTGCTTTTCAAGTCGTTATTAACGATGACATCTAAATCTCTCTCTTCGGTGACAGGTATCAGTTTCTTTCTGTACATTGAATATTCGTGTTTAGGGTTATGGTGACCAATGTGCGTAACTTTACACTTGTAGACATTGAATTTCATTTGCCACTTATATAACCATTCAACAATTTTGTTCATGTCTAATTGGATATGCCCACTTTGGAGTTTGGTTAGCACTTTTCCTCCTAGTTTGGTATCGTCTACGGACTTACTAATGTTCGAGAGTACGTTGCAGTAGAGATCGTTCATGAATGTTATGAAGAGAATTGGACCTAACACAGATCCTTGGGGAACGCCGCATGTAACATTACCCCAATTGGAAGAAGCTCCATCAAGTACGACTCGCTGCCGTCTGTCCGTGAGCCAGCATTGTATCCAGTAATTGAGTTCACCTCGAATACCGATGCTGTGCAATTGAGTAACCAAGTGTTTTGTGATTACCTTAGTCGAAAGCCTTTTGAGAGTCAAGGTAAATAATGTCGATCGGTGATTTTGCGTCATGAAATTAAATTAAATTCTTCAAAAAAGCAGCCGGTGAGTATGACATTTACGATTGCGTCTGAAGCCATGCTGAAAATTACCTTGAACTGATTTAATTCTAGGGATTCTGTAACTTTATCCGTGATCAAACTTTCCATCAATTTGCCTATGACTGAGGTGCGACTACTTGGACGGTAATTTCAGGGACACTTTTTGTCCCTTTTTTAAAAATTGGGGTAACATTGGCCTCTTTTCGTTGAGAGCGACAGGTGCCATTAGTGAGAGATTGGGTGCAAATGTTTGCTAGATGTTCGTCAATTTCGTTCATAGTCTCTCTGAGTATTCTGGGACGAACTTGGTCTGGACCGGGAGTTTTTGTAACCTTAAATTTTTCTATATATTTAATAACTTCGGCAGGGGAAAAGTTCACTGTGTTGAGGGCTTCAATTTGTCTTTGCGCTATGATGTCCTCATGATTAGGAATATCCGCATTCTCTAACGTGAATACAGAACAGAAAAATTAGTTAGGCAGGACACTCATTTTAGTGTCGCGCGTTTCTAGCTCACCAATATCATTTTCAAGAGGGCAGATTACAAATATTGAAGTTAATTTGCTTGATATTATAACTAAAACATTGTTTCGAATTAGTTTTGGCGTTGCCCGCAATTTCATTTTCGTAATATTTTTTCTTTAGTTTCTGGACAGTCATAAAAATCCTTCTGCTGATTTTGTATTCATTTTTTGCAGCATCGTCGTGTGTGTGCTTCTATTTATTCGAGTGCTTTGCTTTCTTTTGCGACTGAAGGCGCTGCTATTCTCCTTTCTAGTACTTAGGCTGATTTACCGCTGTTCGCCTGTTTTTGCGAGGGGCATGGTCATTTTCAATATTTTGAAGTGAACTCAAAAAATTGCTCAGCGATTGATTGACATCTTGTCTGAGGGTTGTTTTTGTTGACGCCATTGCCTCTCTTAAGCTATCAAAGTTATCTAATCTAAAGTTAGAGACCTTTTAGCAGTTAATTGACGTTTTCAACTCGAGCTCAATCATAAAACGGATACAGTTGTGGTCACTATTTCCAAGGGGTTCGCCCACTTAGACGTTCGTGACATGAGAGCCGCTTGCACCAATCGATGTCGAAAATATTGAAGTCTCCAAGTACTATACTGTTTTGTGTTATCACCACATCGACGAGGGTGTTGTAAAGATCGATATCATCTGCAACGATGATAAACTAGTGTGATTTGACTCTTTGTATGTTTACCGACTACTTGAATTGAAACTATTTCGTGTCTGCTGCTGGGAATAGAGACTTCTATTTTTTACGAGAAACCATACTCTTCCACCCTCACGGTCTAGTCTATCTATGCGAAATAGGGAAGATCCGAAGAGTGAATTCGCCCAGATAATTTTTGGCGCTTGATTTCATCCACGGTTCTGTGATGGCTATTATGTTGATCTCTTCGTTGGTTGCAAGGATTCCCAATTCGTCGATTTTGTCTCGGAAACCTCTAGCGTTTACATAGTTACATTTGAGAGTATTTTTGCTCGGAATCCTGCCAGAAACTCTTCGGTCGCGGTCGGGGGCTGCTGTGTTACTTCGATGGACTTTTTTGTTAGTGGTATCTATTTTTGTTGGTTGTTCTTATATCGTTACTGCACGGTCCGTGATTGCTACTTGCTCGGGCGGCGGCCGTTGATTCATCCAGTGGGGCAGTAATTGCGTAGTCTTGTGTTGGGCGTCGCGATTTTTTTTTATTTAATTTCGGTGACGAGGCAAGCACCAATATTCTGAAGGATGCTTTCGAGGGTATCAAGCCCAGACGCATTTGTGCGTGCCTTGTTGGTGATTCTATAGATTTCATTTTTTTTGAAGTTAATCATCGTTTCCCAATGGTCCGACAATGAGATTTGTTGTGCTTTGCAGAACGTTGTTATTCGATTGTTTAGAAACATCATCTTGCTCAATTTGTATCTACTTTGGTTTGGATGGGGCAGGATGCAAGTGACATGGATGTTCGCGTGCGATCGTTTGACGTTTGTTAGCATGGTTTTATACCTTACCCATATTTCTCCCGTCTGCGCCACCACGTCTTTGCCCCGACTTGTAGTATGATCGGTTTAGAAGAAGGTATGTTTATATTTTTGATTATTCCTTCAATATCGTCAATTTTCAAGCCTTGTTTACCGAGTATTTTTAGTTGGACCCTCTCATTTCGCAGATTTGGTTTGATGGCGGTGACATTGTGATCGCCAATCACAATAATTTTCTCTGTGTTTTGAGAGTCTATTCTAACGGGCAATATATCAAAACGGCTGCTAGTATCAGTTAGGGTGTGGCAGGACTGTCGCCCGACTTGTGATAATTTCCCACTGACCGCCTGCCGCTTGTTTACTACAGTTGTGTAGAGTGTTTCAGCACTGTTGATATTTTTTCTATCGATTTGATACGGTCGTTGGTAAACTTGGCGTCGTCTTTCATATAAAGTGTAGTTGAGATGATGAAAAATGAAGTTTCAAATACTTAAGTGCACAATTATTGATTTAAAATGATATACAGATTTAAATACAGATACTAGCCAAGCCCCCAGAACGAGAGGTGGCCGACGGCAAAGCGAAACTCACACTCTCGTACACTCGCTCAACTCACACTCCTTTCGTGCCCTCACGCGCAAACGAACTTAGCTCTCTAAGGTCAGGAGATTCCGCGACTCTCACCCTCTGATCAAGAGTGAGGTCCGAGATCAGTGTTAGTAGCAAGGCCCGACAGCGTCACTGGTTTACTCCCGCTGCGTCATAGTAACATGACCTTCCCCCACCCACGGCCATCCCGTTTCTCAACGAGACGCCAAGGGGGGAAAAGCACACCAGGGCAGTGTCATCCATTCCCATCCACACACGCCTATACATTGCAAGCTTTCTCGGTCCCTCCATCCTCATGTCTCTCCTTCCTAACCCCTGCTTCACGTCATCCATCCACCCAAACTTCGGACTACCCCTAGGCCTACATTCACTCACCTCCCCTTCCATCACCATTTCGCCATTCTCCCATCATCCATCCTACATCATGCGCCCGAATCTTCTCAGAACACTTGAATCTTCTCTGTCCTCTAACTACCTCACCATCCTTTTTCTAGTTTGAATATCGTCGTTTTGATCCTGTCTTTCAGCTTCACTCCAGCCATGCCCCTCAAAAATAGGCAAGGCTGGAGTGACACTCCCATCCCGTAGAGCTCAGTTTGAACAACTAACCTGTCACAAAACCCTCGTTTTTCATTCGACCCCAATGTCATTTGGCTTTACACTCTTCGATGCACTCTACACCTTACACTCCTCTTTCATTCTCGATTTCACCTCAACTCCCACTAGTTCAGTTTTCTCCACATGAGGGCCCGGGTACTTCGAACACTGACCTTCTTCTAACAACTCACCATTTGGGAATACACCAATTTGAACCGTATCAATATTTCTCAAACATCTCATCATTTTACCCTTGTCTACGTTAATTCGCAACTCCCTCCTCTCATACACTCGACTAAATTCCAACACTAGCCTACACAACTTTTCCTCCGAATTCGCCGCCAGTGCCGCATCACCCACCGGCAAACAATAAATGGCTCAACTGCCAATCTATCTATTTGCTCCATACAGCTCTAGACCTCGACACATTACACTCGCGTTCACAATCCTGACCGCTCCATTCATTTAAAGTTTGAAAAATCAGGGAGACGTACCGCTACTTTGTATAAATCTTAGTTTCGCTGTGGACCAAGCACTCAACTCGCTCCCAACTCTGACACATTTTCTGCAGCCAACGTAGAAACTCTGAAACACTTTCAACAAAATCACACTCACTCAATACAAACGCAGCACCCACCACAGCGCCGCCCTGTCGACCCTATCGTAGGATTTTCCCACTCCCATGAAGGCCCAGATTACTTCCCTTTCCTCCGCAAGGTACTCCTTACAGACTTGTCTCACTGAAAAAAAAAATCTGATCGGTACACTCTTTGCCATTCCTGAAGCCACACTGTTCCTCGTCAAACGCCTCATCCGTTCTTTCTCTAATTCTCTTGATTAAGACTCCCCCGTACAATTTACCAACAGCCCATAAGAAAGTGATACCTTGCGAGTTGCAGCATTCATTTTTATTTCCTTTAGGTATAAGTATAATTTTGGGCTGATTCCCCGACATCATATCTCCGCTCTTAGGTGCAGATCAGGCTGTTAATACCTTCAAAAGTTGTTAGCTTCCATTCATGATGGCAGATGCTAGTAATAATAAATGGTTTCCGATCTCAAAAACTCCTTCAATTGGAAGTTGTTGATCTGCTGTTTGACGCAAGGTCGCGTTATTTTAAAAGCTTATTTTCTAGGCTTTCTCATGCAATTCAACACTGACGTTGAATCGCGAATCACAGTTGGAATACAGGGCCCTTCATGGTCGGGCAGGTGCTTTCTTTCTTTTCCTGATCATCTGACAATATCACTGAAGTGTTGGCTGAACATTTCATTATATGCGAAGCAGGCAGTTCGTTGAATTTCAGACTTAGTCATATTCAGCTAGCGTCATACCCGTAATGTTCAGCCATTTTCCTACTGTCGTTTATGTGCAGTATACTTCATACAGTCCTATTCAACAAATTTCAGACTCACTCAATTTCAACAACATTTCTACTCTGTCATATTCAGCAAACAATATACCGAAGTCATATTCAGTAATCTGTAGACTCTAAGCCATATTCGGCCAATTTTTAACTCTCAGAGAGAACAATCGACAATTTCGATGGAAGACTTTTCAAAGGAACAGTATTTTATCATAAGGAAAACGTCAGTACTCATTGAGATTTGGTCCCTCGTCGTAAGGTTACGTCAGCATCCCTTTAGGTTAGCGTTCTTAACTCGTATTCCTGCGACGCGGGGTCGCATCTTGGTGAGGATTTTGTTTTTTCCAATTATAAGTTTTCAATTATGAAATCATTGTTCATTTTCAAGCTCTCCGTCATATTCAGTAAGTCACACCGCCGTATGAACGTTCCTTTTGTTCTGAACAATATCTTCCATACCAACAGAGGAGGAACCTAATAAGAGCTGATTCTGTGAGATACGCAATCGAAAAAGCTGAAAATTACACCAGTCCAGGATTTTCTTTGCCTATATAGGATGATACAACTCTTCATATATCGAGGGCGAATCATTTTAAACAGCAACAGCTTCTCAGTTGAAAGTGTCTCGCTGTTATTCTAATTGGGGCCAGTATAGCATAATACCCCGGCTGCGCTTTTGTCATAGTCCTGCGTAAAATGGCAAAAGACTAATCATTCGCAACAACAAACCCACCCAGCACCGATACAGTCTATCTAGTTCTTATTTCAGTACTCGAGCACTCCCTCCTTCCTGTTCTGGGTTGACAATTGCACCATCACATCAAAATAAAGCCCGTACTTCGATGTTAAACGAGCAAAAACAACTCGCAAATATCTGCTTGCCTACCTGACCGTCATGGTCTTCAGGCCGGATGTCCAGCTGTCTATAGCAGCCTCTCATCCTTTACCGCTCTGCCTGTTTGAGAGCTATAGTCTGCGGGCTGAGTATCCAGCTGTCTATAGCAGCCTCTCATCCTTTACCGCTCTGCCTGTTCGAGAGCCATAATCATCAGGCAAGTATCCAGGTATCCATAGCCTTTCATCTTTTACTGCACTGCCTGGTTTAGAGCCACAGTCAACAGGCGAGTGTCCAGTTTTCCATATCAGCCTCTCATCCCGTGCCGTCCTGTCTGGTTGACCGAGTGTCCAGCTGTCCATATCAGCCTCTCATCCCGTGCCGTCCTGTCAGGTTGACCGAGTGTCCAGCTGTCCATATCAGCCTCTCATCCCGTGCCGTCCTGTCAGGTTGACCGAGTGTCCAGCTGTCCATATCAGCCTCTTATCCCGTGCCGTCCTGTCAGGTTGACCGAGTGTCCAGTTTTCCATATCAGCCTCTCATCCCGTGCCGTCCTGTCAGGTTGACCGAGTGTCCAGCTGTCCATATCAGCCTCTCATCCCGTGCCGTCCTGTCAGGTTGACCGAGTGTCCAGTTTTCCATATCAGCCTCTCATCCCGTGCCGTCCTGTCAGGTTGACCGAGTGTCCAGCTGTC
>SDVV010016979.1:0-14101 GCA_016164225.1 Gammarus roeselii | reverse complement strand
CTACTGTTTGTTGGACGCTGAGCAGTACCCAGGCCTACTGTTTGTTGGACGCTGAGCAGTACCCAGGTCTACTGTTTGTTGGACGCTGAGCAGTACCCAGGCCTACTGTTTGTTGGACGCTGAGCAGTACCCAGGCCTACTGTTTGTTGAACGCTGAGCAGTACCCAGGCCTACTGTTTGTTGGACGCCGAGCAGTATCCAGGCCTACTGTTTGTTGGTCGCTGAGCAGTATCCAGGCCTACTGTTTGTTGGTCGCTGAGCAGTACCCAGATCTTTCTTAGTAACTGCTTATACACTCGATGACATCCGTCGCCAGGAAGTCTTCCTTTTAAAGTGTTGTGCCGCCATCACTCTTTCGTCGCTCGTCTACTTAGTGACGTCGTAACATACGTAGCTATCATGCCGTAATAGTATTAATGCAACAATGATGGCTCATGGTTGTGATTTTTTTTTTAGTTTACTTTTTGATCAGTTTCGTATGCCCTAATATTTTCGGTGTTTCGATGTCCAGTTTACTACGGTATTTTTTCGTTTAATTGTCTGTCTCTACTTTGAGACGGTTGTTTTTTGTGTGATGATGTTTAGAGATACATAATTTTCTCAGCCACTCTATTTCATTAATTTTCTGTTTCTTTTCAGATGATAACCTCATAATGCATTGGAGTTCTCAGGCTCCATTTGGAGGCAATTTTACAGATTTGACAGACCCTCTTCTTAGTCAATAAGGAGCGATTGGGTCATACAAATTTTAAGGACCACAAAATAATGCATCGTGTTTAGCAAGAGACTGACACAGTGTTCTCGGTCCTAAGATCTTGAACAGATTTCACAATGGACGCCCGTGAGGCCCGCGACTGGTGGGAGGACCCTCCTGCCGAGGGAAAACAAGAAGAAGAAGATTCTTCTGCCGTCGGAGGGAATGAAGATCATGGGAACAACCCCTCTTCAAGTGAGGCGACCCACCTCGTCAACCGACAGCAGAGGGCCTACCACCAGACGGGAGCGCCACCATCGTTTCAAGGGGTCGACCCTTCTTTTGTGAACGCCACTGGTGGAGATTCCGCTGCTGGAGATGTCGCCGACAAGAGAGGCAATGTCGCCGCCTCTGGTGGGCTTCCGGAGACCGACGAAGGCGTCCACTCCATGGAGACCTTCGGTGCTGGCGGGATGGCGCCCGGAGGTGTAGGTGGTCCAAGCAACATGATGTACAACATGATACCGCACTATCCTCCTCAAAGCTATCAACAGTATCCCGCCTACCAGGTTAACCCTCAATATCAACAGCAACAGCCTTACTATCGTCATCACCCTAACATGATGCAAGCACCACCCCCTCAACCTCCTCCTCACATACAGAGTCCTTACCACCTGCCACCAGAACCACCATCACCGCGGCACTACATTCCTCCTAACCTGCTACCTGCTCGCCCAAGAGAAGGTGGACACTTCAGCATGGAACGAGACGTCTATGGAGGCAGGGATCTAAGGGACTCGATCGACCAACTGTCTAACAAATTACTCCGGACAGACCTTGGACGCAGCAGCTCTCAGCATCACACGACTTCTCCACTCCACCAAAGTTCTTATCAATCGGGACCTATTGGTCATCCAAGTCAAGTGCAACAAGCGATGCCACCTGTTAATCCTGGTCCAGTGTCGACTGGTCTACACTACTACCCCCAGGGAACTCTAAATTTGCCGATGAGTCAGTCTGGTCCTTACGGACATATGATGCCTCACGGAGCACCGTCCCCAATCCCACCCTACTGTGACATGTCACCCCAGTCCGTCCACTACCAAAATCCGTACGGTGCTTCCATGCCTTTCCAGTCGTCTCAATTCCATCCTCAGTTCCATCGGCCTCATTTAGCGTCCTACGTCAATCCTTCCTACAACACCGACTACAGTAATCCGTCCGCGAGCTTCCAGGGCAGTCCAGGCTGTTATCCACCTCCTCCAAGCCCTTACATGCAGCGGCACTCGTACCAACCACCGCCCTCCCACCAGTCCATGTATCAGCATCAGTCTCACTACGGGCCTCAGATAGCCCCAAGATCCAGAGAGCCCACATCTCGACAGATGTCCTCGGAGCCATTGTCTCCAACTCCAAGTGAGGAGGCTGCAGGTTACCAACATCAACCTTACTATTATTCGGACTATGGACGTGACGTTGGGGAGGAGGAAATTGAGGAAAAAGTAGAAGAGGTGCCCGAGGAATCTCAAAAAGAAACTGTGTCACAGAGAACGAAGCCCAAAGGAAAGAGAAAAGAAAGTATTCTCAGTGCAGACTCATTAGAAAATGTACATTCCTCGCCCGTTTCTCCTATGTCTCCTACGTCCCCTTTATCACCAGAATACCACGAAATGTCTTCATCTTCCTCTGCACCATTTTCGCCGACTCCACCCACGTCACCAGCACAGGGAGCAATCCCAAAAAATGTTGAGTCCAGAAGAAAGTCTGGCATGTCTAAACGTTCTGAATGTGGTTCTAAGAACGTGCAAGATGGAGAGGAAGGAGATGGTACAAACAAATCAAAGAAATGTAATCAAAATCGTGAATTATCTTGTAGTAATAGCAACAGCGATGAATTGGAAGGTGTGAAGTCAGGTTCACAATTGCTGACTTCACCTTCATCGTCAGCTCACAGCTCATCTGAAAGTGTGGATCCTCGCGAGAGGTCCGAAAATGAACACGACACTACTAGAGATTCAAACGAGTCTCAATATGACAATGTTCCTGATACACAGAACAAAAAAAACATGTCTTCTCTTCAACAAGATTCTCTTAACCTGCGTGACAACAACGAGGAAGGTATCACGGAGTTTAGAAGTGATTCCCCTCTTAGTAGTATAAGAGTCGGTGATGTCGGTTTCGTCAGAGCTACTTTGGATACCCCCCAGACAATACTCGCCTCCACGAGACTCGTGAGAGCTACACTAAAACCATCGCCCAACCCAACCACATTTTTCATTGCTCTCCAATCTAAGTTTGTCATGCCCGATTTTTCAGCCTCAACAAAAAATAATGAGGAGAAGGTACCTGGCGGTGAAGATACCGAATCCAGTGTAAACAATGAGTCGATGGACGACGCCAGCAGAGCTCGTATAGACAGAACAAACGAAGATGAGATAGAAATGTCAATGGAACAGGATAGTTTGATGGAAACATTTGGAAAAAGGGACAGAGAAAATTCACCCGATGAAAAATGTCACTGGAACAAAAGTGATGGCTCTGTTTCACCAGCAGAATATCAACAAGAATCTCAGCTTGTCATGCGGAATTACATCCCCAATTTGGATGATGTAACATTGCAACAAGGCGATGATGACGTCGATGAATTTTTTTTGGTGCTTGACGCGAACGGCGAAGCATCACAGTTAACATTCCCGTCTGGTAACACCTCACCACGAAGTTCTTGTTCGGAGTCCTTCTATGAGGAGAACGAAGTTGAAGATTTAGAAGGACACACCTATTCTCTCATTCTTGAAGAAGAGGAAGACGAAGATGTGGAAGAAGAAGAAAAAGACACAGATAACAAATACCCTACCTTCAAAAGCTTTAAATTTAAATCAGTTACTGAGAGTGAAGGAGAGGAAATGGACATAACTTCTGAAATTATTTCAACAAATCAATTTTCTGATTCAAGTGATCCTCAAGCATCTTGCATTGTTCCAGTTCGAGAACCAAGATGTTCCACACCCACCAAACAGAGTATACACACCACCACACCCGTATCACCCGACATCCCCCATTTCAGCACTCTAGCCACAGCCATTAAATCTTCCTTCTCCCGAAACAGCTCCTTGTTGGGTGATGCGCTGGCAAAGCTTCATCCCAGCGCAGGAAACGAGATGTCTGTGTCTTCGGTCCCTAGAGACAAATCACTGGAGGACTCAGATCACGCACCTTTGTCTCCTAGTGCACTGGAAGGTAAGTCACGCGACGAAAGCGTGTCCTCAACGGACAAGCTGTCCATTTCGTCCTCAACGTCTACAACAACGTCCACTTCGGAGAAAGTCCCAAAAACCAGTCCTTCGTCCGCCAAATCTCTACTGCAGTCTTTTTTAGGCTCAGGTAAGGGCTTCGCGAGGTCGTCTTCGCCTCGCGTTGCTCTTGGAAATAAACCCATAGTTGTGAAGTCCAAAGTTGAGTCGCCGTCTATAGAGACCGTTCTCGGGAACGGAATGACCACCGACGGCGCCACCAGAACAGGTCCGAAATTAGTGTTACCGTTTGAGACGAACGTTAACTTTGTTTTCTTCAACACTGATGCAAAACATCAGAAAGTCTTTAGCACCAGTGGTGGCAATTTTGTCACGAATAAGCTAGTTTCATGTGAACGTAAGCTTTCACCATGTCGCAGAGACTCGCCTAAGAAGTTGTCCAATGCTGAAACGAATAATAATTTATCTAGTTTTGAAAATATTCAACTCAGAAAAGAGTTGTCACTGTGCGTTCCTAAGAAAATTAGTAAAATTCCTGTGATGAAATCAGCCTTAGCCAAAACCCTATCTGATGGACCTTCAACTGTTAATGTGCCTAAATTATCCCACGTAAGTTCTGTTCAAGACAATCTTAACTCTTCATGTATCCGCAGTAGAGACAATCTTGACGAGGATTATGATAAAATAAACACACCCGAAACAGTTCTTGAGACAATACAACACTGCGCCGAGGCTGCTGCCAGCCACAATCGTCGAAGTCCCTTGGCTTCTTCTGTTGTTGCAGTCATCCCTGAAAATAACGAGGGTTCAGTTATAGAAAACGCAAACTTGAATTCACACTCCGGGGTGAAAACGGAGTTGCCTGGCACTGTCGCCGAGTCCCTGGTGAAACTACAGTTACCTGTGGGCGGCGCCACTGATTATTGCGGCAGTGAACTCACCGAAAAACGTGACCCAATTCATAGAGGTCATATTAGTCCTCAGGCTCAAGAAGTTGGGATAGAAAACTTTGACGTGAAAGGTTTAATTTCAACTGGAATACTATCAACTTCGGTAAGTAGTACATCGTCATTTGGAAATCAAAACGACTCTCCGAGTGATACCCGAAATGAGACAGCTGGTTCCCAAAGCAACATCCCGATAAGTAAACGCACACCCCGTTCATCATCCAGCATCCCTATGCGTAAATTCTCGCGATCCCTTTCCTCTCCTCCATCCAGCAGCCCAACGCTGCACATCCCACCCATCAAGACAACCTCTACATCGGCAACCAGGGCCAGTCTGTCCACCTCATCCCATCTCCTTAGTGGTGGATCAGTTGGCCAACCATTACGGCAAAAACAGCTTCGGCAGCCTCCTAAGCTGGGAGCTGCTGGCCCTAGCAGCAGCAGTGGTAGCGGCAAGGTCATCCCGCTTAGCTTAGCCACCTCATTCAATGAAAGTTGTACCCAAAGCACCTGTCCATGGGCGACTCCAACGACCTCGCGCACGTCTTCAGAGGGGGCAGGGGCTGCAACTTCTGTGGTAGCAATAAAAGCATCCTTGGTAACCACTGAGACAGGGAAGGAGTTAGAAATAACCTCTTGTCAGGTGGCGTCAACTGCTACCTCTTCCGTTAGCGGGAACACTTCGGCATCGCGAAAAACAATAACTTCAACAGCATCACTACTAGAAGTAACGGGTGCTGGAGTTACACCTAGACATGCTGAATCAGAATCCAACTTCGTCCTAAATATCAAGTCTGATGCAGGTCAAACCCCTTCTGACGCTGTTGCTTCCATCAAAGCTCGCTCGTCAATCCCAACGAGGAGCAAGTTACTCCACTCGAACCTAAGGCCTCCAACTATCATCACTGGACTTGGGACTCACTCTGGCTTGCAGCGGCATGAAGGTTCTCTAGTTGGACGGGAAAGGCCCACGCCCGGCCTTCATGAGATGCATTCATCTGCGACAGGCGGTTCTGCAATTTGCGTAGTTGATTGCGTCCGAAAAATGAAGCTGGCAAATTCAAATGACGAAATCACCAAGCATCCTCTCAGAAAGGAGTTTTTAGACCCTTCTACTGGAGTGCCCCATAAAGGAACTGAGCGTCAAGCTACACTCTACGGCTCTTTACCTGCAATTCTTAATGTGTTGAACGCTAATGATGATTGGCTCAGGCAGAATAAAAGGAACGCGTGCTCTCTGTCAAAATTGATGGAGATGCACGAGGTACCAGATGAAGTGCTCACCAAATTGTTACTCACTTTCTCAAGACTACCAACTAATTTTTATTCAAGTGACTACAACAGCAATGTTGCTCTCCACTACTCTTCAGGTCAATTGCAACCAGTTGTGTCCTCCACTGCTACCAATCTATCATCTAACAACTCCCTCCTTCCCGTTGTATCGAAGCAAAGATATTCCCGCTTTCGCGCTGCTGCGAGCAGTTGGCGTGATTCCTCATCTATGCCATCGCCTCTCCAACTTGTTCCGGCCCTTGTGCCAGACTGTGCCACCACCCCCACCATCAATTCCTACTTCATAGCAAGCCCATTTAGAACTTACCAGCCCATTTCTCATGCTGATCCAACCTCTTCAATTGTTCGGACCACCTCCTTCTTCACCTCCGCTAATTATACCGCCAACACCAACGTCCAGGTTACCCCTTCCACCTCCAATTCCTGCCCCCCATCCTCCACCTCCGCCATCCGGTCAACTCCCTCCACCTGCACCACCCTAACAAAAGCTGCGGCCAGCTGCAGCAGCAGGGCCGCTAACGTGGCGGCAGACCGGGTCAGTGTCGCGTCGGAACGTTTGCCGAGTGCCAGGTCTTCCAACGTCGCTCCGTCGTGTCGCGCGCCACATCAGTGCCAGAACCCATTTGTCCCCCCGACACTGGGCCATCACCGCTGCCCGGTGCCGCATAGTGACAATCAAGCATTGATATCTCTCGGTTCTAGTGATCTTGCTGGTTTAGATGGTAGTCGTGATGTTGAGGTTTGTGACACAGGTCATGGTGATTTGAGGCAATGGGGGGGTAGTGATACCTTCACAGAAACAAGTGGTAGTGACCAATCTCAGTTGAATATCAGTGAGGATGTGACTACTAATAGTGATGATGAGAACAGTGACGATGCTTCAAGCGACACAGACACCAAAGCCATTTCTACTATTGTCCGACGAAAATTTGATTACAGCGACGTTGAGATCAGCGAAGATACTCTGAGTGACTTCAGTGACGAGGAAATTATTATTAGTGACAGCGACGAGGAAGATTCTAGTGACACTCGCGAGCAAATATCGGAACCTCTTTTTATTCCTTCACGAGGCTCTAAAGACCTCCTCTCCGAACACAGTGCCGCAGGAGTCACTAATGTCCTATCACGACACGACGAAAGCCACAGCAACGTCCTCAGCAACGGGTGCCCAGCCCAGCCCAGGTCACCGCCGCTTGCGACGATACTCCAGCGACCGCCAGCATCGTCGCTACTGTTGTCACCAGCCGCAATTAGCGCTCTTTCGACCATGGAAGGGCTTCCTTTCTTGAAACACGAAGAACTGGACAAGTTAGCGACCCTGATTGCGAATAGACTTTTAAACAGTACACCCAATAGCTTGGCAACTTCCTTAACTAGTGCAGATCTTGCAACGTCATTCACTAGTGTCGGCCTAGCATCGTCATGTATTACTTCAGATTTAGAAACATCACTATCTAGTGCAAGTCGTGCAGCTTCACTGACAAGTGCAGCCGCCGATTCAGCAACTCGAGCAGATCTTTGTGGTGCAGTAACTAGGTCTGACATTACTGCTTCTGTCACTTGTGCCGACCAAGCGGTATCAGTGTCAAGTGCTGATGGTGCGTCTTCTGTCACTAGTAACGACGGTGGGGCCAATAGTGAGTGTGTGGGTATATCCAGCGGCTTCTCAGTAACAGGTAGTGACAGTGGCGTGTCTGTCAATAGTGGTGACACCAGCATCACAAACAGTAATGGTTACAGCCTTGCCGCGAGCAGTGGCGAGGGAGATGATGTGGCTAGTGACCTCTCAGATACCTTCATAAACACTCACTTCTCTGAACTAAAACCATTCGCTGGCATTCATCAACGATTGAGTGACGATGTTTCCGTGCCTATGATTGAGACATCTTCTACGGAAGAACTGAACCCGGAGTCTGTGTTGGAGAGCAACAATAGTGACAATAACTCGAGTCTTGTCGGGAGCCCCTTTTTCGGTGAGGAAATAATCGCGAGCTCCACGATGTCTGACGAAGGGAGGCCTTCTCGTTGCGTCTCTGTAGATCTCTCTGCTAAGATGGGTTACCCGTATAACTTACGTCATCTAAAGTACCAATCACAATCAACCCCCAATCCAAGTGACGAAGTAATCTCGTCATCTAACACGGACAAATCGCTGAGAAAAGCTGAAATATCAGAGAAAGAAATTGCTTTTGCCTGCAATGAAAGTAATCAGACTTCATTACTCCAAACGGATGATGGTCCTTCCACGCAGGTTGCGGAACACACCGTCGTGTTTCCTAAAATGTCTTTATTTGAAAGTGCCTCGCGAAATTTTGAAACCGACTCTGGCTACACCTCATCAAACACAAATGCGTGCTGGGCCACCCCGCTTGGAGGTCAACTTGTCAACAGTGAAAGTTGTGAAGGCCTTAGAGAATCGGTCCACTCTAACAGGGGCTTGTGCCCTGCACCTACAACAGAAACGGCCGCAGGGCATAATAGCAAACTCCGCCTTAATAACCACAACCACTCTTCATCAATTGACAGCGATTTACTGATAATCGATGAAGGGCTAATGAATGAACAAATTGAGGAATTCCATCCCCTCGAAACAGACGACTGGAAAAAATACAACAGTTCCGCTGCATCCGATGGCAACAATGAATGCACGGATCAAGAGATACAATCTAGAGCTTTGAACTCACCGGACTCGCTGTTACTCCTTGCCAATAGAGCTGCGTACAAGAACTCAGGGCCAATTAAAACACGGCAGTGTTTTTCGCCCTTATCTTTGACGGAATTAGCAGCTCGTGCCCACAAGCATCATTTGCTGACGCTCTGTTACCAACCCTGTGTTTTGACTGAGATTTCTGTTGGCGGCAACGACACCATCATCGAGCAAACCAATGTAGAAGCTGGAAATTACGTTACTATGTCTGATGAGTGCAAAGAGGGAATAAGAACCCATGGGGTTCTGAGCCGCGAAGAAAATGCTGATAGTGGTTTTGAGTCCGTTACTACCATAAAACAATCTCTGGGCAGTATTGAACAAGAGACACCAAGTAGCCAACAACATTACCTTGGAGATGATCAAGTTACCAACAATACAAACGAGGGATTCTTTGCGAGTGGCGCAGTGCCCGCTCCCCTGCGGGTGCTAGCATCTCTTGCCTATAAACAACAATCAGCGGGAATTAAGGGCAATAGTCGTGAGGTTGGCACTTGTGGCGGTTACGGCGATGCCTCCAAGCCGCTCCCAGATGGCAGTAAGCATGTCTTTAGGCTGCTCGCAGACAACGGTGATAATTCTCTTATTGAGCCACTTCAAGAAGATAAACACCAAGTCTCCTCCTCCACTGGCTATGCTGTGCACTGTTTAGAAACGACCACGACACCTTGTATAACCTCAGAGAGTGTGTGCGGTCGGACAGAAAATACCCCTCTGCCAGAAAAGATGTTACCAAGTGCAGTCACGCGTGCTGCTGAGGCACTGGCTTATGAAAAACTCAATAGTAAAATGCCGGGCATGGTGTCTCGAGGGCCGTTTGGTCCTTGTAGCGATGCTACAAGGAATGAAAGTGGCGGCTCTGATAGAAACAAGAGCTTGGAATCAGCTACTAAAAGTGACTCGTGCTATATAAGGGCATGTTTAACTGATAATGGCAGCGATGAAATCAACGAGCAAAACCTGAATGGAGATCTGCACATAGGAATCCTGAACAGTGTTCTTCATGAGTGTTACTCGAGTACGGATTCCTTGACAATCAATAATGCTCAAGCACTCGAAACGAGAGTTGATTTCTCTCAAAGTACTGCTAAGAAAATGCTGCATGACTTGCAACTTGATAATCTCGGTCAATGTAACCTTGGAAAAGAAGAGAATGATTTTGAAAGTATTACGTCTACGATAACAATTGCAATGGGGGACATAGAGTCTTTGAAGTGGGAGAACAGTAATGCCAGAAATATACCGATGAATAAATGTTCTGTGCTTGATTCTAAACAAAAGTGTGACGAAGTAAGCCGTGAACTTTCAAACCGCAAGGACCGCATGGAAGACACTCCAACGGATGGAAACACTGCATCACAGGTGAGTGGCACAGACGACGCCGTGAACGCAGTATTGATATCTGCTCTGCTTAGTGATGGAGAACAGCAAACTATTAGGGAGAAAGCGGACGCGGTCACACTTTGTAGACCACTCAATGAAGAGGGTGTTGTTGGCGGAACCTTGCAAGATGCGGCACCTTTCAAGCAACAGACCGCTGATGTTTCATCAATTTCGACCGTCGTTTCCTCAGATAGGCGTGAATTGACTATGAAGAATGAAAGTGGTGAAACATCAAAGAAAGTGGTCGCCGGTTCACGTGGCCAACATGAACACGTCGAACGGGAATATATCCCTAAAACAGCTGCTGGAGAAGCTGAAGAATTGCCGATCATTCTGGAAATAATTACAAAACGAAGAGAAGCGGCTAACAAAAACATCAAGAACTTTTGTTTTAGTAATCCGAAATTAGCGTACGATAACTTTCCTAAGATGAACGATTACGAAACAATGCGCCAGCGCACACAGAGCTCAAGGACGCCATTCCTGTCGATAGCTGAAAAGGCTGGTGAAGAATTAGACAAAAGTGATGAGAGTTTCGAAGAAATGAATTGGGAAATAAATGGCGGTGCGATTCGCAAAGTATCATCCGATAACAATACGATCGAAAGAAAGTATTCTGATTCTTCAGGAGTTTCTTCGTTGTCCGACTCAAGTTACAGAAAACTGTCTTCCTCTTCTAGTCCTTCTACTCATGTGGAGGATTGGAATTGGTTTCCTGGTAGGAAAACAAGCTTCAGAGGTGACAACAATGTCTTTGGAGAGTTAGGAATACGAAAAGTGTCTGGATCATCGTCGTGTACCTCGGGGATTGGTTCCCTTCAAGAATCACAAGACAGCCGACGAATTTCTGTAGGCTCCATAAGTTCCAATCTTACAAAAATAAAAGAAGAATCAGCTCTGCAATTAACAGCTTCCAGTGGTTCTGAATGTGAAGTGGACCAGCTGTTAGAAAAACCTCCGACACCAGAAGGTGTTCTGCCTGCCCCACCACCTCCGGTTTGGCCATCGTTTACTGATCTAAAGCCACCCAAACCTCCTCGAAGAAGCACATTGGGTATCGTATATGACACCTCAGTTAGATTCGATGAGCTCGACGTGAGGAATTACAATTCATTGAGCAGAGAGAGGAAATTGAATAACAAACGAGACCGACGTCGAACTTTACATACTTTCAAGAACATCTTCGACGAGTGGCACATACGTAAAGGGCAAGAGGTTTGTGGCTCTCTCGAGGTAGTGCCCATTCAAGAAGACAAATTGGAAGCTGTCAAGTGTTTGTCAGATGCTGGTTTACTTGATAGCAAGTCTCCTGATGACGAATACTTTGAAGTTCTTAAACCTGATCAAGATGAAGAATCTGCTTCAATCACGGGTGCTTTTGATAGCGCCGAGTCAATGGATTTGCCCGGTTTATCTACCAGTCCGAAAACACAACAAAAGCTGGAATATTTTGAGACCAACGAATCGGATTCTGTTGATTCCGATGAAAGTGGGGAAATGTACTCTTTCCCTATTACAGGAAGTTCTCCTTGTCCTCCTTCATATGAAGATGCAGATTTGAGTGCGCAAAGCAAATTCAAGAACATTAAAGCGACTCGCAGAAAGCGCCGCATCAAAAAAACCGCTGCCAGTAAAGAGCGGGAGGATACTCCTGTAAAATCTAAAGTGGAGACTTTCATAAATGCTTCATTACTCAAGGATGCGAGGTCCTTGCCAAACTTGTCTGACGTCGGTGAAGCAAATGTTCTTGATTTTGATGAACCTGTTGTGCCTTTTAGAAAGCGCCGCGTAAAGAACGGTTCTTCGGCACAAACTAGTCATCCTTCAAGATTTGAAACTTTGAAAGATGTACCTGAATACGTTCCTAGAAGTGAGTTTGATATCAGCGTGCTACACGAAAACATTATACGTTTACGTGGAGTACAGCACGCGCAGTCGGACGATGCCATCCTTGAAAAGGGCTACGCCGATGGTTCCGCCAGTGAACATGAAAGCGACATGGAAGATATCAACATGGATTTCTTTGAACCTAAGAACAAGCTTCGAGTAAGTCTACCTAGAAGACAGATTTCTAAGCAATCTAAACGTTCACGAAGGTTTCATCAATTGAAAAGGAAGTTTAGCTTTAATTCCGTTGATAAGTCAAAGGAATTGAAAGATAGCATATCATCATCTCTGCAGAGATTCAAGAATGCTAAACAGAAGTTCGAGAAGCTCGTTAACAAGTCACTCAAGAAAGAAGGGTCTCCAGTACCATTGCCTCTCAAATCGTCTCATATTCTTAACGCCTCCCTTGGCCCCGACTTCGTCTTAGATGACACATCGCATTCTTCAAGTGGAATGTCTCAAGGGCAACTCCTTTCGAGCACCTCCTTCACATCATCTTCCACCGGGTCGTCGAAAGCATCGGAATTTTGGAACATTACCCGGTCGTACTCGAAGGTGTCTGAAGGTAGCCACCTGTCTCGATCATCTCACGAAGTGCCCGACTTCGATGGCAGCGAATCCTCTTACTCATGGGATGACGCGGACAGCGACTTTGAGTACTATAAGATGGGCCCTGGCTGTACGCTCGATGCTCACTGCCTCTTTGATGGGGAAACCGAGTTCCACCCTTCTGACAAGCCACGTGATCCCTGCTCTGACGTCGCTCGGCTCACCGGATCACTGCATGTGGGGATGAGAGCTTCAGGTGAGTCCTTATTACATTAAATGTGTTATTGTTGATTTCGATACAGGAACATTTCATGTGTTGGTGTGTTATGGGGTTCGTTTGAAAAATTGCCAAATAATTTAGGAGGGCACTTCTTTTAGAGATAACTATCGCTTCCTTCCATTACTTTTACTTTGTATCGTAAGATTTTTCCATTGTTATTAAGATGATTTATAAAATTTTCTTTCATCCTAACAAACCACTTATAGTAATGAATGACATTGGTTTATATTACGAATTTACAGTTCATAATTTCCCCTGTAGGTGCATTTAAGATGCAAAATCCTTTCAAATGGCAAGTTTCTGTAGGTGCGTTCAAGAAGGCGCCACAGAGTCGACAACAACTGCTGCTGTAGGCTTACAAATGGCCGAGTTACAACTAAAGAAAAGGAGCAGAGCGTGCACCAACTGCCAGTGGGAGTATAAAAGCAGCAGCTATCTGAAATAATGACGAATCTCGAACGCACCCATACTCCCACGAGTAGCTGGTGCACGCTCTGTACCACGTACATTTTCACTGTATCAATATACAACGAAATCAGTTAATACCCCCTCACAGCTAGTTGTGGCTTTGTTTACCTTTTCCCACACTGCACGACTAACGTGGCAGCATTTTTCATCTGATTTAAGGCACGTTACAACAGGCCTCCTTTAGGCGTCATCGTGGGCATGCAGACTATCTAGTACAGTCAGAGGTCTAACATCTTCCAGGCCATTAGCATAAAATACGTTGTATCATGGTTACGCAGAAACCCAATTTTTAATCAGACACAGCTCAACAAAAGGAAGGAACATGAATAAACTTGAAAAGACCGCTGGTTCGAAGAGTTTATCCCACTGACTGTATGCGAGAGCAAACAGAGCGACTCATAATGTGCGCGTTTTTCTTGAACCTCTGTGATGCCCGCAAAGACGGCCTGGTTTATCGTGGCCTATATGAGGCATGATCTCGTGGAGTGCAGGTCATATCATGATCGGCATATTGATGGCTGCAGCTGTTTATTATATAATAGGGTAGGTTACTCCTCTCTGTATAGAGAGTCACGCAGGCTTTGCCAAAAGGGCTATAAAACGATTGTTCATTGATTCCAATAGTTACGCACACTTATATGA
>SDVV010016978.1:0-14101 GCA_016164225.1 Gammarus roeselii | reverse complement strand
AATACATACATGCTTACACTCACATCCCTTCAAATGAATTAAACTTCATCAGCCTAATCAGAATTCAAAAATTCCTCGTACATCAGATCAGCAAGGTCTTGCTTATAGCGGGGGATATCTGTCGACTGCACTATGTCAGCGGGCAAGTCATTCCACACACAAACGCATCTCACACCGAGGAACCTACTACGACATCAGAAGAGCAAGGAGGAAACATCAGCTTCAGTCCATGACCTCTAGTACCAATTCCTGGAGCCTAAGAAAACATAGTTAGCAAATCCTCAGAGTTCTCATGCAAAATTTTCCAAGATTTGATCAGGTCTGCCCTAAGAAGCCGACCCTTAATGGAAAACAAATCCAGGCTCCTCAAACGACCACCATAGTCCATGTCAGAAAGTCCATCAATGTTTCTAGTCCATCTCCTCTGGACAGACTCCAGCAGCCTGCAGTGCCCACAATATCCATTGTTCCAAACGCAGGATGCAAACTCAATAAGAGGACAAATATGCAAAACGAATAGGGACAGCATAAATTCCCGTGACCTGCAAACAGTTGATCTCAACAAACAGTTGGCCAACCCACCAGCCTTTGCCACCACCACACAAATATGATGGTGGAATCGGAGACTGGTATCTACACTGACGCTCAAGTCTCTGTGTGTAGGGACAAACTTCAATACTCTGCCCTCCTATACCACACAGGTAGTTGGTAAGACTTAGTCCCACAATTGGTTTTGCTGTCATGATTAACAAGCATTGATTCAGGTCCATGCTTCATGGCATCTTGGATGCCCCCATGTATATTGACTTGAAATACTAAGAAATTATGAACTAGCCTAAAACAATAAATATGATGCTCATAGCCACCTGCATAGATAGCTTGGTAGACAATTCAGTACTTGTCTAGATGACTATCAACAGCTGCTCACCTTGCTGTTAGCCAGAGGTGTACCCAGAATTTCTTGATGGAGGTTACATAACACAAATGCATTCTCAACAAAAATGAGTCCCATAATAAAATTCAGTGAGCTACAGCTGTTTACTGATCCAAAAAACTTGCTTCTGCAGTTGGCCTCCTCATATGCGGTAACCATTTCTATGGAACAGCATCGGGCTTCAATATTCTTCTATCGTTATATAAATGAGGAAGCCAGGTGTTTTTTATGCCTGTTTCAAAAAACTATCATCAAAATGAGCCGAGCACATTTGGGCGTTGTTTAAATTGAAGACATCCTGACGGCCTGTTGCAAGGAACCAATGTTTCCTCAAAGTCAGAGATTTAGGATACTTAAAAAATGAAACTTTAGAGTTAGTTCCTCGGTTCTTACAACCGAATATTGAACAACACGGCATGATGAACTACAGTCGCTTTAATTCACAAAGAAATATCGGAATACCGAATGGCAGGTTGGCTCCAGTGACACTAGCACAAGCGCTGAAGTGGAGAATGCCATAGGTAAAAATCATTGCAATGAAATTAGCAGCAGGTGATAATTTATCCGGTTTACCCTGTGTTGTTAGTGTACTCTGAATGGAAGAACGCCATGGACAAACTAGAAAAAACAGTTGAACAGACAATACTGAAGAGACTAAACGAATCTGAGCTAGAGAAGAAGCACAGATTGAAGCAGCAGCAAAAAATCGTACAAGAAGAAGTCTCGCCAATTAGAGAGGATAGGGAGCCGTCAAGGAAACCGTGGCCCGCTTGGTAGCAGTAGCCTCGACTGCTTACAGGAGCGCAGTAATACCTATCGCACAAGCTACGAACGAACAGTCAGGGATGACTGTAAACACAACAGGTTCATCTGCATCGACTCTCAACACATCAACCATCGCTACAACAACCAAATCAACGCAACCCATCACCACTCATCCTCCCAAACCGAATTCGTTCAACCAACAACCCCGCACCCCCCCCCAGCCTCCCCAAAAGCCAATGCCTCAACCGGCTGATGTAATTTCCAAGCTGCTAGACGCGGAGGCAGAATTCACAGAACGGGAGACGCGACAAAAGCATCATGTACAAAACAAGAAGCGAGTAAACAAGAAATTAAGCATGCTCCGGCTGGCTCGTTTAAACAACTGACAGTCAAATTATCTGCAGCTAATTGCGAAGATAAGGAAAATGACCTGGAAGGCAGCAAGTTTCAGAAGGTGGACAGAAGAAGAAAAAGACAAAGCATCTAATTGGAAGTAGGCGAAAGACCACTGTGGGAGCCTTCCTAACACGAACAAGCAGCATCCATGTCTATCTACGGCGAAATCACCAACCAGCAGATATTGAGCGAGTTACGTCGGCAAACTGAAGATGACGAATACACGGGAGAAAAGTTGAAGCGGCTCGGAAAGTGTTCCGCTTTCAAAATTTGTGCAAGCTACCTGCAAATTATGCGGCTGAAATCGCCTGATGTCTTGCCGGCAGGAGCCCGTGTACGAAACTTCTACGAGAACAAGAAGAATGACATGTCCTCGGATAAAAGCTAGTCAACGTGTATTTCCTACCATGCTCTCTAATATGCTAACTCCTTCCGATAATCTTCGCTTGCTCACTTTTAACTCTAATGGTTTTAATAGTGCAGAAAGTGTTGTGAAAAATTTATGTACAAATAATGACATATGTGCGTTACAAGAGACATGGCTGTTCAAACATGATCTCCCCATTAGTCTATCTAGAGACAGCTTCTTTCATTTTCTTTTCATCTCGTCAATAAACTCAGAGGAAGGTATACTCAGAGGACGTCCGTATGGTGGGTTGACCTTCTTATGGTCTGATAGGGTTAGTCCGTATGTTAAAATAGAAGAGTACAATGATGAAAGGATGTTCGGGTTATCTTTGCAAGTAGACGGAATGTCAATTCTATTCATTGATGTGTATTTGCTTCATGCCGCTCATCATAATGAAGAGCTGGTCTTAGCTCATAATGGAAAACTAAAGGTTGGATTAAAGGGATGAAATTATGATCATGCTTGTGTTATGGGGGACTTTAACTGCCACCCAGGCAGCAGAACAATTAGCGAATGGCAGATACTTCTGGAGGACAGTAAACTAGACTTTGTAGATGTTGCACTGATGCCACAGGACACGCATTCTCATGTTTATCACAACGGGAGATCAGTTACATGGCTCGATTACTTTGCTCTTACCCTAGCAATTGCCAACAATGTCACGCGGGTTTGTGTTGTGGAATGTACGCCTTTGTCAGATCACTTGCCACTACAGGCAGAGCTGACACTACCTACATGCGCTCCCTATTAAGGCAGAAGCGGATTCAACCACTCAATCTATAAACTGGCAGTTCAATGACACTGGAAAAAAAGAAACGTTATGCTCAATTCTTATCAATAAGCTAACTGTTCCGCAACCAGAATTGATTCAAATACATGCAAATGCTGATATGGATAAATTAGATGAGCTGTATGGGTGTATATGCAATGCAGTTCTGGTGTCTGCGAGAGAAGCGTTTGGGATAAAAACGCCGCACGGAATGCACCGAGTCCCGGGTTGGACTAGCACACATAACTGGTTCTAAGCCACAACTTATAAATCGAACGGCTACTATGATTTGCAGAAAAATAGTCAGCTCGCCCTGTGCTTAAACAGGTCCACCACAGAACTGTGAATAGATATTGTTAGATTGTGTATATCTATTTTAATTCAATTCTAGTTAATGGTTTGTCACTGTTTTTTTCGAATATGTTGTTCATGTTACAAAGAATTTGTTAGAATCGTCTCTGCAAATATTTCTCTGCGAATAGATTCACATAATTTTGTTTATCTCAATCTCTAGTTATTTATGTGTCCATCTTTCTTTAGTAAGACGCTCTCCAAGCCCCTCCAACAACAAACCCTCGAGTAGGCCACTTCACTGACACTTAAACTCGAATTTAGGCATGTCACCCCTCAGCCTCGCCGCCAACAGGAGCAAATCCTGTTGCTCCTGTTACAATAGCAAGTGCGAAATATGCAAGAAATATGCAAGAAAAACAGGGACTGCACATCATGGAAAAGCCAAAAATGCACCAGAACCAGCAAGCCTATAAACATAGAGCTGCCGCACTGCCCAAACACTTCGGAGGCCGGCTCCTGTGCCTCAACACGCGATAAGAAGAAGCCGATCCTTTCCCACAGGGAAGCTCATTTAGAGGTCGATTCTCACCCAGCGCTGCAGAACTCTCCATCTCCCACCCCTCGTACTTCTGAAACTGAGTACATAACCCCCCAAAACCCATCAATACAGAGCCTTTAATCGTCACCTGAACAGAAAAATCCGCATCAACAAAGCCGGCTCACTGTGACGCACCATGCACCAGCACCTGGTCAATAGAAAATACTAAGACCCTTAAGACAATACTCATCGGCGATTTACTCCTGATAAATGTGCTAACGTCCGATTTTTCAGATAGATACACTTGTCATAAAATAAGTAGCAATGACTCCAGTGCTCTGTTTAATATCATTGAGAGCGCAAATCCATTCAAAAATTACATTATTGTGCTCACGGACCATGTCGAAAATGACCTTAAAAAAAGGAGCAGAGGCACGGTTTCATGGGTCCATGCCACTCCCTGAAGCTCAGAGCTATCCCAACAGGCAAACTACGAGATGAATCCACTGGCGTCCCCAACGAGCGATTGTTCCATCCTGAGAATGCAAGTTTAAACGAATGTGGAATTATCAAATTTTTCTACACGGTAGCACGTTACGTTCCTCAGTGGGTTAAGGTATTGCCATCCCAATACTATAACAATGTCAGAAGCAAGCATTCACTACTCGAGTCTCCTCCCTCCCTCTATTTCCCTCCATCACACTGCCACCATATCACATCATCACCCCATCACACGTCAAAAAAGTCATCTAATCGCAGACAACTCACACCGTAGCACCTTCTTGCCCCCCCCCAGCTTAAATTCACCAATCAGCGACTCCTTATCATCCCCACACATAAGGCTCCTACGCAGCGACTTTTTATAACACTCATACCTACAGCGCTACATCAGCGAGTTCTCATCGTCGCCCCACAAACTACGCCCAATTCGCGCCTACTCAGCCTCCAAATAGAAACAACCTACAACCGGCTCACGCTTATCATGCACCGGGTACCTCCCATGTCAGTACTGCTTCCTCGTGCCCCTCCACCACACCAACTGCTATCCTCTCTTCTTCTACCCTCCTCCTCCAATCTACACTACTAATGCAAATCTGTCTAACTATGCTTGCAGCACAGCCCCAATTACTTTCGCTACCATTCCCTAACTTCTGCCTTAACACCAACTCTACCTATCCCGCTAACAGATACAGATACAGACACTAGGCCAAAATCCCCCAGCAAGGGGGGTGGCCGACAGCAAGGGGCACGTCACACTCTCATACACTCACACTCGCACACCTTAGCTCTTTTGCGCAAAAGTGTCCGGCCGGGGACCCCGCAACACACCCTGCGTGTCATGAGTGCGGTTCGAGGTCAGTTTCGGCAGCAGGGCCCGACAGCGTGACTGGTTTACCCCTGCCGCGTCATGATTACCAACCTCCCCCCCTGTTCGCAACCATCTCGTCTCTCAGCGATATGCCTAGGGCGGGAAAGCACATCAGGGCTGCGTCAAAACTCATCCGTTCACTATCATTCTCCACTCACGTCTATCCAGTGCACGCTCTTTCGCTACCTCCACACTCACGTCTCTCCTTCCTAACGCCTGCTTCACGCCATCCATCCACCCAAATTTCGGTCTCCCTCTAGACCTACGTCCACTCGCCTCTGACTTCAACACCTTTTTTTCACCAATCTCCCTTCATCTATCCTCACCATGTGTCCGAACCATCTCAGAACACGCGAATCAACTCTGTCCTCTAACTTCTTCCCCATGCCCGTTCTGATGCGAACCACGTCGTTAGTGAACCTGTCTCTCAGCGACACTCCAGCCATGCTCCTCAAACATTTCATTTCGAAAGCATTCAACCTTTTTCTCTCCTCAGCTCCCACCCCCCCAGTCTCAACTCTGTACAGCACAGTTGGCACAACGACACCCTTATTCAGCCCCTCTTTGCTTCCATCCCCAACGTCCTGCAGCTCATTACGCTCTTCAGTGAACCCAACACTTTACACCCCTCCTTCACTGGCGACTCCACGTCAGTTTCCACTAATTCAGTCTTCTCCACATGGAAGCCAAGTTACTTAAAACACTGAACTTCTTCCAACAAATCTCCATTTAGGAGGACACTAATTCTGATCGCATCGACAGTCCTCGAGCATCTCATTACTTCACTTTTACCCACGTTCACTCGAAGCTTCCTCCTCTCACACACTCTACCAAACTCAGACTTTAGCCTACATAGCTTCTCCTCTGAATCCGCAACCAGGGCCGTATCATCCGCAAATAGCAACTGGCTCAGCTGCCAACTATGCCCATTCGCTTCCAACAGTTCCAAAGTCACGACCCAGCACACTCGCGTTCACCTCCCTGACCACTACATCCATATAGATATTGAAAAGCCAGGGAGACATTACTCAGCCTTGTCTCAGTCCCACTTTCACTGAGAACCAATCACTCACCTCGCTTCCCACTCTGACACATGCTCGGCTGCCAACATAGAAACTCTGCACTGCTTTCAACAAATGTCCGCCTACTCCATACAAACGCAACACCCACCACAGCGCTTCCCTGTTAATCCTGTCGTATGCCTTCTCCAGATCCACGAAAGGTTCTTCTCACATACCTGTCTCACTGCAAAAATTTGATCGACGCACCCTCTACCACTCCTAAAACCACACTGTTCCTCTCTAATTGCGCAGTCCGTACAGTCTCTAATCCTTTTGATCAGCACTCTCCCTTACAATATACCAACCACACTTTACCGACTGATACCTCTCGAGTTGCAGCATTCATTTTCATCTCCTTTGTCTTTATACAGTGGAACAATGCAGGCGCTGCGTCACTCAATTGGTACCACGCCTGTCACAAAACACAAGTTCAGTAACCTCACCAACCATTCCACAATCGTTACTCCACCCTTTTTCAGGCACTCAGTCGCAACGCCATCCAAACCAGGGGCTTTCCTTGCTTTCATCCCCTCCACCTCCTCCTGCACCTCTTCCCAGGTAATGTCCGTCACAAGTCTCTCTCCCACAACTGGCATCCGAACATCATCAACCACTGCAACAATGTCAGCCTCTCTGTCATCCTCGACATTCAACAACTCATCAAAATACTCGGCCCACCTCTTCCGTACATCACCACTTTCCAATAACAACGGGCCAGTTTAATCTTTTACCACTTCTTCCTTTCCGGTCTCTCCCTTTCTCACCCTCCTCACCTCTTTACAGAACATCTTTTTGTTTTCCTCAAAATTCTGGTACTACCGTCTGCCCCACCTATCATCAGCGTCCCTATTGGCTCTCCTCACCACCCCCTTCACCTCGTTTCTCCTCTTATTATAGCCTTTATATGCCACCACCGACTTCACCTGCAACCACTCCTCAAACGCTCATCTTTTCCGTGCCACTGCCAGTTTGACCTCCTCGTTCCACCACTCGGAACCTTTCTTCTGCACCCGCCCACACGGCGCGCACAACACACAGCAATGCATCTCATAACGTCTCCCATTCTTCCTCCACGTCTCTGAGGTCCTGTCCTCCCACGTTGTCATATTTTTCTCTCATCGCCTATTGAAACTCCTCATCTCTGCTTCTCACATTCAGTTCACTCACTTTTACTACCTCTCTTCCTCCTCCCACTCTTTTGCTGCCCTTTCACCTCTGCTCCACTCACAGTAGCATGATTCCAGCGCCCCGGGTACAAGGCCGCTAACCACTCCCATATATTTCCCTCCACCACCTATTCCTCCCCACATAATCAGTCTGCACTCAGAGCTGCCTCATCATTTCCATGTTAAAAGCCCCCAGTCAGCGTCTCACTCATCATCCGCATCGCAATTTTTATCCAAGCAGCGCTTTCTCCTCCTAACCCTGCCCAAATATCCCAGTCAGCGCATCCTCATTATCATTCCCAGACCAACAGCTCCCTACCGCCACCGTTTCATCATCCCCACACCAACAGCTTGTATTAAGCCCCTCTTCATAGTCTCCCCGACAAAAGCCCACAATCAACGCTTTCCTGTGATCTCGAAAAAAATTGCGCACAATCTGTGCCTCCTCATCCTCTCCACAACAACAGCGCCCATCGTGATTACTTCAATGGCAACGTGTCAGTGCCTACCCATCACCTAAATAACAACGGTACCGCCAGTGGCTCTGCTCTTCCTCCAATCACATCCGGAGCAACGCAAAATAATTCAAACCTTCATTTGGCTACCCCGGTCTCGGGAAATTCACTTGGCAGCGGTACAAATTCACCAAATGCGGTCAGTCCCCCTTCCATCATAAGCAACAAGGTCATGAACGGACGTCCCTTCAGCCATGTTCTAAGTCAGGCTCTCATTCCAACACAGGATCTTCACAATCAAGCGAGAAGACATCTATAATAATTCCTACAATCAGGAATAAATTGGCATTACTTCGGACCTAAATAACCTGAAATTACAGCTAAGGCCAATCCCCAAAGATGGCCACTCTCTCATACATGCCCTCAGCAAATCGTGGAAACACCAACTTGGGTATTGTCCCACACAAGACATTGACACGTTACTGGGCGCAGCATGTCATGAGGCCGATGCGAACATGGACTACTGTTCAGGTTTCCTCCAATAAAAAAACGTTCACGACGATGCCTACCTGATATATAAGGAACGGACTTTTACAACAGAGACTACAACCAATCCCTGGAAGACGCGTCGGGACTTCAAATTGACATCATTCAGGAAGACGATTTCTCCCCAGCAACAATGAAGTCCATCAAGCCACACTTGAATAACAATAAATCAGGTCTCAAGATAATCATTCACCTAAAAGACCATCACTACAGTGCACTTGTACCTATGCAGAAATTCTTAAAATCCGGCCCTGTTTGATAAACTTGACACCCGCATCTACAAAGAAGACTCACAAGGCAGCGTTCACAAGAGCCAGGATCCTATCACAAGCAGTACTGCGGCAATCAGTAAAAACAACACAACTCAAAAAATTAACCATCGCAGAGCACCAGAGCACATGCGACTTGATGGTACTCGGGCCCCTAGTAGAGCGAGTAGTAAAGCAAGCGAGCCTCGGCCAAGGACAAGGACCACATACAAATAAAATACATATATGTGAAAAGTCTTCTGTCTAAGATAGACCACATCAAGTCAATGCTAAAGAATGAAGATGTTGTTATACTCTGTCTGACTGAGATATGCCTTGCACCCAACATGCACAGCAACTACCTAACATAAGTATGAAAACGGGGAGAAAAATAGGTTAGGATAGGTTAGGATGGGTAAGGTATACGGCCCCTCTACATAACAAGCTTATAGTGAAAAATACTACAGTGGATCGGTGAAAGCTCGAATAAGTCAGATATCCTAAATTGGAAAGCAATCTCTTAACAAAGCCGAAATTAATCAATAACTTCTAAATGTACAAACTGCAAACAGATCACAAATATTCATAGAAGTAAGACATGCGGGAATAAGCATCTAGTAAAGACATGCGAGCGGATAAAATAATTGAGATGTACATCAAATTATTGATTTTTTTTAACACTATTACTCTACACAAAACCGGGAGATTAAGTTCTCCAAGACGACATGGAACTGGACCAAAATCCAACGTCGAGAGGTAAAACATATCAATATTTTGGATCATTACATTCAATTAAGCGTATTTTAGACCCAACATACCATGCAATAAGGCGAATTTATATCGAATACAGATATTTTCCTATGATAAACAATCAAAACATACAACAACTACTATGAAATATATGAATAAGATTCTCTACTCTACCTTAACCGACAATGATTAACTATTATGTACGGTGTATCCTACCACACCCAGATGATAAATCCTACTCCAATATTTCCCGTGATCTGGTTCATGACTAAGATCGTAAACTAATAACATAACAGCATTAAAGTCATACCAAAAATATCTGACATTTAACACTGAGTTCATGCATAGCAAATAATAATATGGTTTCCGTTCAATCTGAGAGTATTTCTAAACCTTACTATGATATAATATCTATGATAAGACAAAATCGAAGCCCACTGTGTCATATCAACAAACTCGACAATGCTTTACTAGGTCGCTTCACAGCAATCTACCACTGACATATAACAAATTTAGAGGTAACACCCAGCCATGGTACAATACCTCAGACGTACCATGCATCTCTTTAGTCCATCATCTCTGTACAACGTCGAGCAAAGTCACATCCTGGACATAACCAAGCATCTATACACAGGTACAGTTGCCAAGAATAGGCCTGACATGAGTCTCAAAGAGTGTGGCCATAAAAATCTGGGCATCTGATCACTGACGAACTAAGTAAATCGCTACAACGATGAGCAGCTTGTCGCATAACCTCTCTAACAACCCCATGGAACTTAAGACCGACATCCACATGGACATAAGAATTCGCGTTGAACATAGATGAACTCCAAATGACTACCAAAGAGTGTAAACCACCTCTACACCAAGACCCATCCATCCAATAAATCGTCTTCTAAAACGGTCAACAACACACTTGCTAGGGTTCAATGACGAAATTCCACATAGATGCAGTACATACATTCCTATGATTATCGTGGAAAAAATCATACAACAATAATAAAATAACTACGTAATTCTCTACTCTGCTCTAATTAATATTAAAAATTGTAATACACTATGGTATCCATCATAGTAAATCATTCTACTTATACAAATAAACATATACGAAACGAGCTTCGGCCTAGGGGACTCTCTAACTCCTCCTAAACATTAAAGAATGTTCCTACAACAAACGTACAATGAGCTAAAAACAAAACCAATTGTGTAACAAATGGAATCTTTTATATACATAATATCTAGTCAAACATTGAACCAGGATGTACAAATATATATAAAACACCAAAAATGTACAACATGTGCCTAAATTAGACCTGAAATACTGTTCTACATAGCAAATACGAACGTAATACATCTTGATATTCCGATATTGTATAAAATAACCAACAGATAGCATTGAAGATAAAAACTCTACAGAGAACATACAAAACTGAAAAACACATACTAAAACTTTCGAGTTAAAATAAGCAAAAAGATCAATTCTCTACCATACCCAATAAACATACATTGAAAACCATGAAGTACGAGAAAAAAATTAGCGTGTAACTAACCAAGCAACTAACGTGAATAAGTCAATTATACTCGTGGGGGATGATACTGATGTAAACATTGATTTAACATGGAAGTGCAATCTCACCTACTTTTCCAAAGCGAGAGAATTATAACAAAATGCTTTCATTGATAAAAACCATCCTACTCACACAGCAAATAATTTGCATCTTGAAAACAACCCATAACGGGTTCTTTCTCCTTACGAAATAATGTTTCTGTTATCTGTTTATTTTGTTTGTTTTTTCTGTGTCTGATAGCTCACAACAGAGGAAACGAAAGAAGGAGTTACTGCAAGAGTAACATAAACAGAGCGCATAGGGACTGATAATACAATTACAGAAAATAACATCAAACTAATTGAATCTATGCCACGTGTTAATTGATCAACAGCAAACGACATAGAAATGAAACCAAGGTTGAAATATTCATCATGAACGTGTCCGGAAATCAACATTCGTGGAAGAAAGTGTGGGGCTTGAACCTTTAATACTATATGTAAATTATTAGGTAACTGTTAGATTTATTATCATTAAAGAAATTATCTTATAAATGTATGTTATCAATACTCCTAAACATTCAGAGGACAGGCATTGAAAACGCATATATGCAACATGACATGCAATCGAATTGCAATACAGTATGCCCAGCATTGAAATGCAAATAACTATATGTATATGTAAACGTTCGATTTATATAACCTATTAACATATATATCCTATTGACATATATAACCTATTAACATGTATTTATATAAAACGTCCGTCCGTCCGAATGAGTCATTCACCTCCGTTTCCTTCGCGCCGCCTGCCTTCGCACCGACCGCCTTTGAGCCGCTGACTCCGGGGCAACCCCTGCCCAACCATTAATTATGCTCTATCTTATTCTTTCGCATCCGCGTTTCTGGAGCCTTTACACTACTCATGTAGGCATTCACGAAACATAGTGCCAACACATAGCATGTGAGTCCAGCATGTAGATCTTCACGGAATAAAAAGAGAAACAAAAATAGCCCCTGTAATTTGAAGGCTGTTACAGAAAAATTGAAATTTGTCTGGTCATAAATTTCATTATTCAACAGCGGCGTAGAACAATGCAATTTGGAGCTAATCATGATGGAAACGTCCAAGCTTTATTTGAGATAACAACAGTGTCGACGTCGTCAAGATGTTATGTTTATAGCTTATATATCATTTCCTAAGGCCTGCAACGATAGGGAGACCATTAGGCCCAACTCACACCAGAAGTTGTGGCATCCAATCATACCTCTGCCGCCTAAAGCCATGCTGGAGTAATTGCCTACCACTTCTACCGTAACATAGATCCAATCTTTAACTCCCTGAGTTGATAGGCTTACAATCCACTAGCATATCAATGAGTGGCCACATTGCACTCCAAGTCTTAGCCGCTGCTTCAGTCAGAATGTTTCGCGAGGGTCCCCGGAGGTGGCAGGTAACCGTCGGCCAATGTTGTGGATCAGGAGGCTGCGAGACTTGCCGATAAGTAACGCCAGTCGTCTCTATTGCCCAGGGCTCAATAAGAGATTGTTTTTTTTTCTCAGCTGCGTTGGCAGCCTGCTAGCCTCTAAAGAAGTGCCGGGCAAGTGACTCGTCGCAACGGCAGCAACGCAAGTGCAATCCCATCAAAGGTTTTTGCCACTAAAGAAGGGGAAGACTCTAACGCCACCAGGTCGCTTACCATGGCCTCGATCGATGTCGGGCTCACGTATCGTACCAAAGCCGACTTTACGCCGTGCACGTTCAATTATGTTTTCTGAAGCAAATGTCTAGAATGACAACCTCGAGAGGCATGATGCGTGATCGCCATACTCATCCACACGCTGACCGCAAGGCAGAGCTGCGAATAACATGCCGGTGCACCCAATTCAAAGCGAGTCAAGGTCCAATAAAGTATCATGAGGGACGACAAGAATAACTTCTACTCAAGAACCGCTATCGTGACAAGAAGCTGTCAGGAGACGGGTCTTAGTTTTAGAATCTTGTGCCTCGAGTACAGACCGTCCAAACGCCCCTTTCTCTTTCCATGCCTCAAGACTTCTGGATAGTGCAAGTCACCCTCTGGTGTGATCGTTTCCTCACCATGTCCGGCCTTCCAAGTGGAATATATGTCACCAAAACGCGGATGAGAAAGAATAAGATGAGGATTTATTAACGGTGGGTAGGGTAGGGTGCAATGCATGCAACCTTTGACTCACCAGCGAAGGTGGATTGAGCCTAATGGGCGAAGGCGAGACCGCGCGAAGGAACTGGTTTCGGACAGATGGATAGCTTATGTATGTTTATAGTTAGTAATTAGGTTATATATTTACATAAGGGTATTAGCATCTCAATGCTTGAGTATATTATATTGCAACTTCGTTGCATGTCATATTGCATCTATGCATTTTCATTGCTGTGTCCTCTGAATGTTTTTTTGGGGTATTGACAAACATACATTTTATAGAATTTTTTTATTGATTATAACAGGTGCATAAAAACTTAAAAGGTGTATTGAAGGTTAATACTGCACACAAATTCTTCTTGCACGAATGTTAATTTCCGGACACGTTCATGATGAATTTTTCAACCTTGATATCATTTCTACGTCATCCGCTATTGGAGAACAGCTCAATTATCTATTTAACTGGTATATTTTGGCAAAGATAATACGAAAAGTAGATGCAGTAAGCTCCACAGACCAACGATAGATCACTTTGGATTGGCTTATGTAGTATAAGTTGTATTTTTTGCATGAATATTATAATACGAAGCTATATTTCCTCCATATATTTTTGGATTAAACCCAAACGAATCAAAAAAGTAGTGTTTGTCATCGTTTTTGAATATTAGGATC
>SDVV010016977.1:0-14101 GCA_016164225.1 Gammarus roeselii | reverse complement strand
TTGGTTTATCAATTCGGTCATTAGTGCTTCAGAGAGGTCATGGCTTCTTGATGAGTAGATGGATACCACTGTTATTGGCCTTGAGACGCATGTCTTTACGGCGATAGCCTGGAATTCTGTCCTCAGGGGAAGACGAAGGTGAGGTACACTTTGGTGAATCATTAGTGCCACTCCGCCGTGAGCAGTCACGTTGGTGTGGCCTTCGCGGCGGTGTACGATATATTGGGGGATTCTGAGGGTGGCGGTCTCTCGGAGTTTAATCTCCTGGAGGCCTATCACGAAAGGTTTATGGATGGCGATTAGGGATAGTAATTCGTCTTTCATGTTTCCGAGTCCCTGGCAGTTCCACTGGAGTATTTTGGTGGTCATTTTGAAGGCTGTTCGCACTCAGATCTTTATGATCTTTAGTGGTCGCGTGGTTTGCTGGAGCTTTTGTGGTGCGCGTGTTTTGGGATTTGCCCAGGGGTTTGGGGCTGGAAGTATTCACGGAAGTGTCTGCCTTCGGTGGAAGGTGGTTTGCTGTGTTTGCTGCGGTCACGGCTGCGAATACTGTTGTGGGAAGACCAGGGTGTGTGCTCTCTGTGTTTGCTTCGTGAGAGAGCGCGCTCTTCTTCTGTAGTAGCCTTTTTCGTCTGTGTGGATGGTTGTGTGGAGTGAGGTGTTTGGGCTAGGTAATATGTCTGGTTGTGCGGAGGTCTCGCGTATGAGCTCTCATAAATATGAGCTGTCAGCCAGGCCGTGGTCGTTCTCGCTGATGGTGTGTTCGTGAGTCGGGTTTGTTAACGGGGGATCTTGTCCCTCGCAGTGGTTTTCCATGAATAGAGCCACGTTCAAGGTAGGTGAAGGTAGTTCGGAGATTTGGTCCTGGCGGGTCGTTATTTGGGTGTTGTTACTGATCTTCTTGCTCAGTGGTGTCTGGATATCGGAGGTTTCCTCATCCCTTTGTCTTATTGTTTGCATGGTAGTGAGCCTTGTTGTGTAGTCAACTGCGGGAGATGTATCCATCTCGTTGTCCTCCAGGTCTTTGCGTAAAGCATTTCTAGAACCGTGCGTCTCTGGTGCGGAGCCGGTCGCAGGGCTGGGTGAGGAAGCACTGCAGCTAGATAGGAGTGTTGGAGTCTTTCTACGATGTTGTTCTGATGTGTAAATATCGTCGGGAGGGCTTGGTTGGCTCGTCGATTTGACTGCTTTGGCCTAATTGAAACGGTTTGGGTTTTCGTCTTTCCAGATTTGAATAGCTTGTTTCCGTGTTACTCTGCGTTCATTTTGTGTGTTTATCTCTTTTTGGTCCATATGTACTGGGCAGTCGCGGTCGCCTGCCTCATGGATGCATGAGCAGTGATATCATTTAGGTTGGCGGACTGTGCAGTCTTTTCTGCCGTGCTCGCCAGCGCATTTCTTGCAACGTTGGGGTGTGTGTGGCTGACAGTATGCGATGACGTGGCCGTATTCTAGGCATTTTTAGCACATTGGGGGCCATGTTGCTACTGGGTAGGTTTTGGTTCTTCATTGTTCACCCGTGATTACTATGAATTCTGGTGCGTCATGTTCCGGAAAGGTAATTTGGTATGCAGTAGAATTTACGTTACGTGATTTTAACCATGTTGCTTGACGAATTTCGGTAACTCAGTAGTCTTCAGCTAGACCTTCAGCGAAAGCACTGAGGTCTGTTGTAGGCGTGTAACGAGAGGTGTATATAATTAATTTGGTATCGTCGAAGGACGGATACGTTTCAACTGTACCTACAAGTTTATTGATGTAAGTAATCTTTTGTGTAGCGTTACTTTGCTCTCGTTCTGTGACGTAGGCCAGGTATTTCTTCCCCTGTCGTTGCATTTCTTTCGGTTTTTCTCCAAGTTGCTCGGCGAGTGATTTCATCATTATAAATGGGTTGGCTGAAAAAGAAACTTTGTTTGCACCACTTTCTTTGAACGTTATGAGGAAGTGGGTGGGAAACGGTGCCGATCTTCTCTCCCTGGTAGGAGGGTCATTTTGGGAAGAGCGCATCGAGACTACAGCCTCTCGTTGCCCGACCCCGTGATCTATCTGGTATTGGAGGATCGATCGCTCTTTCCCTTTCCTCCTCTGGGCAGTCTCTGTGTCCGGTGGGGTGTTCGTCTATTTTACAATAAAAGCAGTGCTGTTCTTTGGATTGGCATGACTGGGGGTCGTCCCGTTTGTCGTGGTCGCCTAGAGAGAAGTATGAGCATCTTTGCTTACAGTTACAGTTTCCTCTCGTGTGTCCATATTTTGGCATTTATAACATCGCATCGGACGTCTTTCAAATGGTGTAACCCTGGTTTTGGTGGCGCAGAAGAGAATGTCCGGATATTTTGGTGGAGAAGGGCAGTTGAATTTTAGTATTAGGGCTGTTGTAGTCTCTCTTCTTGGTGTGATCTTCGGTGCAACCTTTGCTTCGACAACGCAGTCCTCGTATTGAACGAGTCCTGTGATGTACTCTCAGATTTCCTCTTTCGGGATGTCCTCAACGTAGATCAAACCTGAGCTTGTAGAGAAAGTCGGGTGTGGTTCTATTTTGCATGGCTTTGAACAGTCTGTTTTTGGAGAGAATCGTGTCACTTTGAAGTTCGGCGTCTACTCTGATGGCAAAGCATTTGTCGCCGCTGTTGGCGACGCTCAGGACTGGGTGTATGGACAAATATCCGGTCTGTCCGGTCTGTCGTTGGCGTCGAACGTGATCTTCGGGTGTTTTGGAAAGGTAGGACTATTTTTGAACAAGTTGTGTTCATTGAATGGCGTGTATTGCTATCTCCTTGCAGCCCTTTGTGCTCGGTTGGGATTTTAGTGGGGTGTAGAGTTGTCAAAGTTGACATCAGATGTGGAGGTAGAGGTAATGTGTAAGTTGCGGGTTCTTCAGTTTTGACGTGACCCTTGAGTCTCGTTAGACGGTCGTCAATTGTTCTAGGTTCTGCGGCAGAAACTTCCGCCTCTCGCTCAGAGAGGCCGGTCGCTTAGCTCAGCAGATTCAGTATTTCTTGGACGTTCTTGGTCAACTCGTCGATACGGTCGTCCCACCGGTCGTCGTCCGCAGAGGTGGTGCTGGTCATCTTGGCGAGGCTGATGTTCTTGGCCGTTAGAATCTAGGTCTTTAGTGTTCTGGAGGGTATGCTGGTCCCTCCTAAATGGAGTTTTTTCAGACTCCCCATCGGCCGCCTGGTTCGAGCCAGGGGTCTAGGGAGCTCACTCTTGCTGGCCTATTAGCTGACTATAGCGAGTTTACAGTTGACGTTACATGACCTCAAATATTTAGTCAAAGCAAACGTGCGGCTTAAGGTCCCAGCACAAACTAGGGACCAATCTGCGCAGTTATTATTTGGCACGGGAGCGTTGTGACACAAATTCCTGGATATGGAGGAAAATAGTCTTGACATGACCCTCGAGTCTCGTTGGCGATCGTCAATTGTGCTTGGTTCTGCGGCGAAAAGTTCTGCTTTCTGTTCAGAGAGGCCGGTCGCTTGGCTCAGCAGATTTAGTATTTCCTGGACGTTCTTGGTCAACTCATCGATGCGGCTGTCCCTCTCATCGTCGTCCGCCGAGGTGGTGCTGGTCATCTTGGCGAGGCTGATGTTTTTGACGGTTGAAATCTTGGTCTTCAGTGCTTTGGAGGGGATGCTGGTCTCTCCCAAATGGAGTTTCTTTCGACTCCCCATCGGCCCCCTGGCTTGCGCCAGGGGCCAAGGGGCTCACTCTTGCTGGCCTGTTAGCTGGCTATAGCGATTCTACAATTAACGTTAAAAGACCACAAATATTTCGTCAAAGCAAACGTGCGTTTCAAGGTCCCAGCACACACTAGGGACCATTCTGTGCAATAGCGGGGGTTCTCAGTTATCATTTGGCACGGGAGCGATAACACACAAATTCTTTGTCACTTTGAAGTTGTGTGTCTACTCTGATGGCAAAGCCTTCGTCGCTCAGGACTGGGCGGCCAGTGAAAGAGCCTAGCTCTTTTCGCGAAGTGTATGGACAAATATCCGGTCTGTCGTTGGCGTCGAACGTGATCTTTAGGTGTTCCGGAAAGGTAGGACGATTGTTGAACTAGTTGCGTTCATGGAATGGCGTGCATTGCTTCCTCCTTGCAGTCCCTGGAGCTCTGTTGGGATTTTGGCGAGGTGAAGAATTGTCGATGACGTAGAGGGGGAGGTACTTGTGTAAGTTGAGGGTTCTTTAGTTGGTTCATTTTTTAATATTATTATTCTTTTGTTGGTTTGTTTTTTTACTAATATTATTTATTATTTGCTTTCATGTTCCACCGGATTCCCAACGCGAAGTTGATGCAGACTCCCCCGTAGGGCAGTTTGTTTTTTTCTAGTTCGTGGATATGGAGGAAAATGATCTTGACATGACCATCGAGTCTCTTTAGACGATCGTCAATTGTGCTTGGTTTTTGCGGTGAAAACCACTCCTTTGTGTTCAGAGAGGCCGGCTGCTTGGCTCAGCAGATTCAATATTTCCTGGACGTTCTTGCTCAAATTGTTGATGCGGCCGTCCCTCCGGTCGTCGTCCGCCGAAGTGGTGCTGGTCATCTTGGCGAGGCTGACGATCTTTGCCGTTGGAAACTTGGTCTTCGGCACTCTGTAGGGGATGCTTTTCCCTCCTAAATGGAGTTTCTTTCTACTCCCCAACGGCCCCCTGGTTCGCGCCGGGGGTCAGAGAATTAACTTTAGAGGCCTCTTGACCGGCTTTACAGTTGTCAAGCTACGTTATATTTAAAGTATCACAAGCAATGCAAGCAAACTTGCGGTTCAAGGTCCCAGCACGAACTTAGGACCAGCTAGTGAAATCAGTTAGTAATCGGTATGGGAACAAATTCGATTTCCTAACATCTCTAAGGCAAAAGTGTGCATCTGAATATTATTGGGACTTTGTCTATTATCAACGAGTACGAAACATCGATTTAAAGTGTATTGCGATAGAACTATAAGCCCAGTGTTGATGGATGGATGATTATTCATTTATTCATTTTATAGATCATTAACACTTTATTTTAGTATTTTAGTATTTCTTCTGGCTTGGGCTCTATTATTTTTCTCTGCCCTTTATTCATGGTGATAAATTTTGAATGTTATTATTATACGGATCGAGGTTGGTCGAGACAAGGTGACCCTGAGAGGGGAGGTTTTCGTGGGACCCGCGGGACTCGGGGACCCAGGGTTTCGGGAACCAGGGGGACTTGGGAGACCAGGTGGATTTGGGGGGGATCCACTTTGACCTTTCTGGGGCCCCTTGGGACACCCTCGAGACCCTTTAGGGCCCTTATAGAAACTGTGGGACCCTTTAGAAGCCCCTCTGAATCCTGGAACCTCTGCTTCCCCCTCCCAGCGCTGTAAAACCTGTACACAGAAAAATGTTTGCGAGATGCACGAGTAGAACAATAAACCATTACAGTCCGCGGATTGCTGGCGCAGAGGGAGAGGGCCGCGTCGAGGCTGGTCGAGGTGCGTCGAGATCAGTCGAATCATGTTGAGGCAAGTCGAATTGGCCGCGACGAGCCGAAACTGGCCGAAATGATTAGAGACAAACAGAGAGGAGCTGAGGCGAGGGGTCTCGGGGGACTCGAGGAGCTCGGGGACATGAGTCATTCTTCGGGATTCATCGGGCTCTTTTGCGACCCAAGGGACCAATGCCCCCCCCCCGCCCTCTCCCCTTGAACAATCAGTGCGAAATCAATAATCTGAGCAGCTTTTCTGCCCATGACAAACCTGCTACTACTTGTTCACGATTCACAATATTATAACGCTGGAGTATTTGTGCGGGAGTTCGTGCTGGTGGTTTTGTGAGTGGGTATTTTTTCTTCAGTCTGTGCTCGCTGCGCGTGCACGAACCATACGCAGTTTCTGGGGTTAACCTGGATTGCGCAGCTTATAAAACCTTGCGACGCGTTGCTGTTGGAGTCAATCTAATCCGTGAAGCCATAGACCTTGTACCAATTCTTGGAGTTCTAAGTGGTTGGGGGTGGGGATTAGTTTTGACTAAATAAATTGTACCTGAAGTCAAATAGACCGCGTAGCTGGAAACATTGTGTTGCGTTGCTGTCGGAGCTGGCTTAGTCAGAGTAGCTGTGAACCTTGTACCAATTTCGACGATACTATCTGTGCGCACTGGCGTATGGACATATACACGAGGTTCTGAGGGGATGGAGGCGAGGATTAGTTTCGGTTCATCTGAGTTTATCTTACCTAATTGAATAAATTGTAATTAAACAACTAAACCGCGTAGCTGTAAAGATTGTGTTGCGTTGCTGTCGGAGCTGAATTTGCCCGTGTAGCCACTGACCTTGTACTAATCTTGACGATGCTACCTGTACGCACTAGGGTGCGTATATATAACTTCTTCAAGCTCAAAAGGATTGGAAGCTGAGATCAGTTTCGTGTTAGCGGTTTTTTTATTGAACACCAGCATTCGTCTGACATTGCTAAAATTTACACTTTCTTTCTAACGTTAAAAGCGTTGTTTTGTTTTTTCCTCGCACACCTAGGCGTGCAAGCCTATTGGAATCAATGATTATCCTATTATGACTCACGTTGAGGCTCTGGTGGAAATGAGGCCCAAATCTAATCAAAATCAGACACGCTATGTTACATATTTTCGTTTAGGTATCCCTGAATGACACTTTTTGGCTGATCCTCGCCAACAATATTTCTAGAATCTACAGAGCAGCTTTTACAAATATGTAACCAACTTTCCAGCGATTCCTACTAGAGATGCACTACACCAGGCCTCTTTATTTGATTACAGCGCAGAGTGTCTAAGGCAGCCTCATTTTTCAGTCAGGGGATTTGTAAAATTTTAAATTTTACGCGAACCTTTGTGAGCTGCCCCGTGGATCGCGCAGTTTTTGGAGGCTCGGAAAATAACTTGGCATCGGCAAATTGCCCGTGCACCGAACGTTCTGAGACACATCGTAATGGTAATATCAAGACTGAGAATATTTTCAGGCTAGAGAGAAGCAAGGGTTGAAAAACTACATGTTTGGAGACAGATTTGCGAAAGCAAAAATTTATTAGAGTCTTCCATCGTTGGAATCTATTCTAAATGAATATGATTCAGTATTTGTACAAATAAATGCTGTATCATACGGTGTCAAATATATTAACGGCTACATGGCTGAGGTCAAAAACTTGGTAAATGAAAGATATGAAACAGTTTGAACGATGAGAAAAAAAAATCGTACAAAATACAGTCAATCTGGCCGCCGATGGAACAGATTCTTACGCAATCGTAACGACAAAGACTTTTTGATCAGTTAAGCCTAGCGCAAGAGATTCTGAAAATAAAGGCCAGAATGCCAACAGACCCGAAGGGCCTGTTAGCAGACCATTCGTATCCACTCGAGGAGCCTCACGCACGAGAACGACACTAGAACAGTGTCATACCTCAGGACCATCCAACTAGTGCCAGGCGGAAGGGAACGAACAAGTCTTGTGGTCATAATAGTGACTAAACAGCTTATTCACGAGGTAAAGACGAAAGATAATTTTGATAAAAGACCGACGATACAGTCTATAGATGAAACCTTTAACTTTAATCAAATTCCGTGGGAATAAAATGTTCTATAAAAAAATGTTATAAAAACTACTAGCATTGAAAAAAAAAATTCAGTATTTTACAATCAGAGAATCCGCCCCATTGTCAGCTTTGAACTCTATGATCATTTGAAGAGGTGCTCATGAACATTAGATTCCTTTATTAGCTAGCTTAGAGCAGAAGAATATCTGAAATACCAACAATAGATACAGGCTAATTCCGTTGCTATCTTTGTTATAATGGAAATCAAGGGAAGGAAATGATGACTGGCGAAACACATTACACAGTGAATTCCACAGAAGCGATTAAATTAGAGTTCAATCATCAACTAATAAATAATTTTTATTATACACTTTAACTCAAGCAATTAAAATGTTACGTATAAATAAAATCAGATTAGTAAATACCGTATTCGAAAGAAAATTCACGTTTCAAGTTAGGTACCTAAATATGAGACTATTTTCGCAGACACGTCTCAAAGATTGGAAAACATTTTACTCATTCACCTACTTCATATTTTCCACACTGGCAGCAGATATTCCTGGATTATCCCACTTTCAATTTAGTCAACATGGTACTTTGACACACAGCTATCCTTAGGTGAGTCAAACAGGCTGACAACTCCCTTTGCATACGCTGCTGGTGAACCTTGGTTCGTAAGGCCCACACCTTATGTTTCTTGCTCATTCGAACCATGGGATGAACCGCAGTGTTCCCGGCATCAATCTCTTCGGGCCTCAGAGTGCAGACACCGCAGCCGAGAACTTTGAAACAGGTGCTGACAGGAGAACAGGGTTAATTATTATTGGATAAAAGTACTAATTAATTTAGGATAAATATTGTTTATCTACAAATTATTCGGAAATTTCAAATTCAAAATGATTTGATAAGTAGTTCCAAGGAAATCGACCCAGCAGAAGTGATAAACCATTACACGTGCGCACTGCAAGCAAATTGGTAATTGCACTGGGATAAATCTCGCAGTCCCCTGCCGAAACTACCAGTTCCCCGAGCAGGCAACCCACCAAGAGTGGGGCAGCATCAGACGAACGCACTGCAAGCAGAACTGATGATCGCACTGGAAGACGATACCTCCGTCCCGCCCCGAAAGGTCGTTCTTGAGGCACATGTCGCACACGGTGTCGCGAGCACAGAAAGATTGGGCAGATGGCACCAGGCCGTCGAGGTCAAGGTTCAACTGCAATAAATACATCGCACAGTGAACGTATATTTTGGAGAGTTGCGTTGTTAATGAGTTTTAAAACATAGTTAATATTTATACTGCTTTCCTGTTTGGTCCAATAAAAGTTACTTAATGAATACCATTTTCTAATGACGATTGTGGTTTCTTATTTCCACCATAAAACAATAAAATAATTATTACAGAAACTAGGATCACGATATTAGCTCCGACTACAGATAGTTCATTCGGATATATTACAGATAAATATTGATATATCTATTCGTAGACTCATTTAGAAAAATTACCGAAATCAGTTAGATTTTCGTTGAAGCAACTTCAGCGCTCACCTTTTCATATTCCCCACAGTGAAGTTTGACCTTATTAGAGGACCAGATCGGGATGAAGCAAATATCAGATAATTCACACATTTTCTGAAAACTGCATTACATTGCGACGAAAAAAATTATATCACACAAGTTTCCATCATGAAAGGCAATTCCATGGGAAGATTGTTATAACAGTCCAGGGCATTTAAAACTATGAACAATTTAGACGTTATGTGAAATAGACACGACATAATCAGCATTGAACTATGAAATCGATTGGAAATGAGTGGACAACATACATTTTAATGTATCAAATGACATACAAATCTTAAGAGCGCAGATGTGTACTCTTCCGATATATCTTGCAACAGCTCGTCATACTGTTTTGTTGTTCAGTTCTGTCACGAAATGGATTGGCAGATAAAAAATTCAAAAACTTTACGAACACTCTAAATTAGTAGTTTCACCACGGCCTATGCTAATTATCAGACAAGAAAGAAGTTATCATACACATCTAAAAACCGTTTACTTGGGGGCGAGGTAACGGAAGCAAAGTTGGCGGGAAGGAAAGAAACGCAGTCTTGCAAACAACACCTCGAGCGTCTCCCAACTAATAGGAAGGGTCAAGAGAAATCAGTGCTACGCTGCAACCAAACCTCGAGGCCAAGAGGGGCACCGAGAACATTAAAGCATAGATTTAATTGGACTTACCGGGGCACGTAATGTAGGACTGACCTACAAGAAAAAAACTTTTCAGCCAAAACCAGCTTACAATGGAGATAGAGCATAATTATTTGATATATTTCATGTATAGTGTTTAATAAATTAATAATTAGGAAAATATTTTCCTAGAAGAACTATAAAAAATATTGTGAATCCTTTTTTCAATTACAGGTTCACTTTATTTGAGGGTACACCTCTTTCTCTGATAATGATTATAAATATGGGCCGAGTTGTGGCGGGCAGGGCAGAGCACGGCGTACATGAAACTAATCGTCGTAGATACACCGATTCGCATGCCTAGTTAACTAATTGGTCGACCCCGTGCTGTACAATTAGTAGACAACTGATCTGACCTAGACAGTGACCTGACCAAATTTGTCGTACGTAGTAAGAATATGTTCTTAACGCAGTTTGTGGTTTTGATCCTTCATATTTATTAATGTTACTAAGTAATATAGAGTCTATCATCAGTCTTTCGAAGAAATCAAAAGCAGCAAAACACTATTCACCATGATTGCATGACCTCTGGTGAAGTCATGAAAGATCCCTGCTAAGTGACTGCCATGACTCCTGGCATTGCTAAAAAGTTTTTAATACAAGTCTGTCATGACTCCTAGCGGGTATGGCCTCTTCATATATTTTCTCATGAAATTTGTTCATCATAAGCAAGCGCAGACTTCTGGGAATAAGATATTATACCTAGCCTTCAAACTAGGACACGAGTTATCAATCCAATCCTCGCCCACGTGGGGCCGGATTTTCAGTTCACGACTACAATGTAGATTCCAATTTTGCCTCATTATATTTATACTAATTTCCGTGATTATTTTTAGCTGTAAATTTTTGCCATTGTGAATAGAGTTTTGCTAATCACTGAAATACATCGTCAGCATCTAAATGTTCACTATTGATAAGGGTCGTTCCCGGACAGTTATTTCCCATGCTCAGAACAGAAGAACAGTGGAGTTTGTCGTTCACGAACAGTTATTCCTCATGCTCAGAACAGAGGAACAGTGGAGTTTGATTGCTTATCATTAACGGTTCTTATATATGTGATGCGACAAAATAAGGTGAAACATTGAGAATGTTTTCAGTGTGAATTCATGACAACATTAATGTAAACACTGGTTTGAGGAAGGATAGAAAGCATAGTCTCATTTCAACCAATACTGGATTTGTTTTACTTGACGGTTCGCGACACGGGCGGGTCGAAGGGCCACAAATCTCGCCGGCTAAGAAATAGGAATGTCCCGTTACATTTACCCCACTATGGCGTCACTTCTTAGTGTCTACTCTGCACAACCAGTTACAGCAACTCAATGATGGAGTTATCCCACTCTGGCGTCACTTCTTAGTGTCTCCTCTGCACAACCAGTTACAGCAACTCAAAGATGGAGTTATCCCACTCTGGCGTCACTTCTTAGTGTCTCCTCTGCACAACCAATTACAGCAACTCAATGATGGAGTAATCCCACTCTGGCGTCACTTCTTAGTGTCTCCTCTGCACAACCAATTACAGCAACTCAATGATGGAGTTATCCCACTCTGGCGTCACTTCTTAGTGTCTCCTCTGCACAACCAGTTACAGCAACCCAATCATGAAGTTATCCCACTCCGGCGTCACTTCTTAGTGTCTCTCTGCACAACCAGTTACAGCAACTCCATGATGGAGTTCAATAGCTGCCTCCGAATCCTACCCGGAACGCAGACTGTGGCACGTCATAGCTATCTTTATTCTATAATAATCCGTCGTTCTCGCGAAAGGCTGGAATTAAGATTTCATGGCAGGAAAAAAACAGCCGTGCCGTTCTTACAAGAATAAGCCAAAATTGATCCGCTTCAAGTGGGAAGGTTGCTAAAATTTACGGGCTGTGATGCCGGGCATTCGTCACCACATTGGACCAATGAAGGAGCTGATGACGGGAGTATAGCGGCACTAGCCAGACCGAGTGATGGAGGGAAGACGGGACCTGGCTGGGACAAAGACAACTAATGATGGGTTATGGCACTTGCCAGACCGAGTGATGGAGGGAAGACGGGACCTGGCTGGGACAAAGACAACAAATGATGAGTTATGGCACTTGCCAGACCGAGTGATGGAGGGAAGACGGGACCTGGCTGGGACAAAGACAACTAATGATGGGTTATGGCACTTGCCAGACTTACTGATGGTAGGCAGGATAGAGAAAGCTAAAACAAAGACAAGAAATAGTGAGTAAATGCACTTGCCAAACAAACTGATGCTGGGCAAGAGGGGCCATGCTGGAACAAAGACATGTAATAGCTGAGTAAGGCATTTGCCAAACCAACTGATTGTGGACAAGAGGAACTTGAGAAATAAAATATTATTTCGTATGATATTTTATTAATTTGGTAATTATTAAGGTAGACATATAAAAACAAACGAAATCGGCCTAATAATTGTGTTCCATATGATGTCAGACAATATATTTGTGTTCTAGTTCAAATCGTGTTTTATTGAATTGCTGTTGACTCGAATAAAACTATCAGTTTATTTATTCATATGCTAATGTAAACATCCATGGCCTACCCCCTTTGGCATGTTTTTCTGTTCGCGTTTTATTACGGAAATTTTGACTATACCGGCACTTTGCTTCTGGAATAACCTAATCTTCGAGAATTAGCTTTACGATTGAGTAGACCCTGCTCATCACTGTAGACCATGCTCATCACTGCAGACCCTGCTCACCACTGTAGACTCTGCTCATCACTGCAGACCCTGTTCACCACTGTAGACGACCCTGCTCATCACGGTCGACGATCCTACTCATCACTGTAGACGACCCTGTTCATCGCTGTAGACGACCCTGCTCATCGCTGTAGACGACCCTGCTCATCGCTGTAGGCGACCCTGCTCATCGCTGTAGACGATCCTGCTCATCACTGTAGACGACCCTGCTCATCACTGTAGACGACCCTGCTCATTACTGTAGACGACCCTGCTCATCACTGTAGACGACCCTGCTCATCACTGTAGGCGACCCTGCTCATCACTGTAGACGACCCTGCTCATCACTGTAGACGACCCTGCTCATCACTGTGGACGACCCTGCTCATCACTGTAGACGACCCTGCTCATCACTGTAGACGACCCTGCTCATCACTGTAGACGACCCTGCTCATCTCTGTAGACGACCCTGCTCATCACTGTAGACGACCCTGCTCATCACTGTAGACAACCCTGCTCATCACTGTAGACGACCCTGCTCATCACTGTAGACGACCCTGCTTATCACTGTAGACGACCCTGCTTATCACTGTAGACGACCCTGCTTATCACTGTAGACGACCCTGCTTATCACTGTGGACGACCCTGCTCATCACTGTAGATGACCCTGCTCATCACTGTAGATGACACTGCTCATCACTGTAGATGACCCTGGTCATCACTGTAGATGACCCTGCTCATCACTGTAGACGACCCTGCTCATCACTGTAGACTACCCTGCTCATCACTGTAGACGACCCTGCTCATCACTGTAGACGACCCTGCTCATCACTGTAGACGACCCTGCTCATCACTGTAGACCCTGCTCATCACTATAACGACCCTGCTCATCACTATAGACCACCCTGCTCATCACTGTAGACCCTGCTCATCACTGTAGACCTTGCTAATCACTGAAGACCCTGCACATCACTGTAGACCCCGCTCACCACTGTAGACCATGCTCATCACTGAAGACCATGCTCATCGCTGAATACCATACTCATCACTATAGACCATACTCATCACTGTAGACCATGCTCATCACTGTAGACCATGTTCATCACTGTAGACCCTGCTCATCACTGTACACCTTGCTCATCACTGTAGACCCTGCTCATCACTATAGACCCTGCTCATCACTGTATTTGTTCACAACTAGCATTTCGTGATGACCATCGAACTGTGTCAAGGCGAATACTTAGCTTCGGGACTCCGGATTTCCTTGTAAAAAATGATGTGCAACACAATTGAGGCATCTGGTGTGCAAGTACCAACTAACGAATTGCGGCATCTGGTGTACAAGTACTTACTAGCGAATTGCGGCATCTGGTGTACAAGTACTAACTAGCGAATTGTGGCATCTGGTGTACAAGTACTTACTAGCGAATTGCGGCATCTGGTGTACAAGTACTAACTAGCGAATTGCGTCATCTGGTATACAAGTACTAACTAGCGAATTGCGGAATCTGGTGTACAAGTACTAACTAGCGAATTGCGGCATCTGGTGTACAAGTACTAACTAGCGAATTGCGGCATCTGGTGTACAAGTACTAACTAGCGAATTGCGGCATCTGGTGTACAAGTACTAACTAG
>SDVV010016976.1:0-14101 GCA_016164225.1 Gammarus roeselii | reverse complement strand
ATATTGACCCGAATGCATCTCGGGTCAATATCCTGAAGATAAATTTAAACGAAATAATAGTATATTTGCCAATGACCATTGATAGATTGTCCCAAAATTTGATGGAAGGAAACTGGGATAGAATCGTGGACAGGAGTATTTGAGCGCTGGAACAGTTTTTTTTTCAGCCGTGGCTGAGGAAAAGGCGCTGTTCACTTCACTTTGTCCTCGAAAATTGTTAAGGTGTTCCGATGCTGTTCAGGTTAATATTTTGTTTGACGGGAATGAGTACACGAACAATTTGTGCATCAAAATGGTCTTTATTATATCTGATTCGATTAGTTTTAGGAGGGAAAAAAACATTTTCGTTTCCCATGTGACGATGGTTTCGCAAAAAATATTCTCATCATGCAGATCATTTTTGATTAGGTATAATACGAATACATATATTGCATATTCACGAGAACCATTGATGGAAAGTTTTAGTAACCATATTATAGCATCCAAACAAGGAATCCAAGGACAGCTCGGCTCCAAGCAAACATCAGCCAATGGTTTCTACCTATTTTCTTTAGTCTCTCTTAACGACAATTTTCTTTGGGATAACGGGACACAGCAAGATGCTTTATAAGCATGAATTTCACCGTCGTTACCGCAGTGCGCCGTATCGCTGTTGAGGGTGTTGTTCGTCGCAATCTCACTCCCGGTACTGTGGTTTAGGATACACAGAGAACAACAAGGATGGAGGGAGTGGGCTGGACGCACCTCTAAATAAAAATGCATTTTGCTTCCTTTTTATACAGCTTGGAGTATAGAAACAACAAAATATTGTTCCACACATGGCTAAGCCGAAAAGAGAAATGACCTGCATGACTAGAAAATATTTTGGGTATCGACTTTATGCTATGAAGTAGACAGAAATGGACCGATTGAGCGACGATGTTTTTCTTTTGATTACAAAGTCGTCAACATGTGAACGTAATTGATTTATCTAGAACTTTGCCGTTCCATGACATAAAATGATTGCAATCGGCCAAATGTCACGAGTCCTGCTGTAATGAGGTTAGCTTGCCGGGACCACGAATGTCGATGCCTCTCTCCAGCCCACAGCCCCAGGAGAGGAGCCGCTTAAAGCGAGATCGGGTCCAACTTGCCGCCCTTTTCCCAGAGACAGCGGATAATTAGGGCTTGAATTATGCGCTTTGAGGTGGACATTAAGTAGAGGCGGCGCATTTTTCAGGTCCGGGAGTTACGGGTTGTGGTAGGCCTGTTGCATATTGCATCAGGTTGATAGATCAATGGCAACTGCCGACCAGAGAGTATCACCAGGCGTGCCCTCCGGTGATACTGGGAGAAAGATAAATGGACGGTTGATGTCACGGAGCATCTCCGGGCAGGCGGGGAAGCACAGATGATGCTGTGATCGGTCAGCTGATACCATAAAGCATCACTAGGTGGGTTTGGCCGCGGTCAGTTGATACCATAAAGCATCACTAGGTGGGTTTGGCCGTCCAGATAAAGCTAGGAGTGGACTGTTGATGGCAAAGAGCATCAGTGGGTGAGCGCGGCTGCCCACATGCTGAAAGCTGACTGTGGGGGTCATAGAGCATCACAAGTCATGCGTGGCTACACATATGATGCTAAGAGTGGACTACTGATGCCATAGAGCCACAAATGCAGATGTGGCCGAACAGATGATGCGAATAGCGAATTGTTGATTCATAGAGCCTCAACAGACAGGTGTGGCGGCATAGATGATATGATACCGGATAACTGATGCCAGAGAGCATGGCCAAGGGATGCTGAGAGCGGACTGTTGATGACAGAGTATTGATAGGCGGGCGTGGTGACACATATAATGATGAGAACTAGTAATTGATGGGATATGGCATCACTATGCAGGAGTGGCATCAAACATATTAATATGGACGAACAATCTATGTCATTAAGCATCACTTGGCAAGCGTAGTCGCACAGATGATGAGAAAGAATATGATACCATATAGCATCATGAGGCAGGCGTAGATGCACAGAGAAACTGACAATATAACTAAAAAAAAGGGCTACGTGTACAAACGTTGAAGTATTGAATACTAATTCAAATTCGCGTTTGTTCACATACGGTTTATTAACTGACTCTCGTGCGTAAGAGCTGTGTCAAGTCGAACATTTACCGTGTTAAGTGAGCTAATAAATAATAAAATATAAATTGAAAATAATAAGCTAAGTGAGTAATAAACCGTGCCTGTGAAAAAGAGGCCAAAGATTCCCGCGGACGACGCTTGAGGATGCCTCCTACTCTGGCGGACTGCTCGGTCTGCCTCACCAGGATGAGCAGGAGCGTCTTCAGGGACCTCGAGGGAGACGTCGTCTGCCGGTTCTGCGAGCTAGATGACAGGCTCGACCAGGTCCTGGTGACCTTCCAGGGCCTGCGGCAGAGGGACGACGACGGAGAGGACGGGATCCTTGCGGGGAAAGGTCTTTGTCCTCGAGGAGCAGCTGGGCACTGTCGCCGGTGAGTATGTGGAGATGAGAGAGGGGATCGGCAGGACTTGTGAGTCCGGAGCGGAGGTGAGAGACGAGGTACGTAAGGTCTAAGAGGACCTTGTTAGTAAACGTGATTTAGAGATTTTTGCTGCATACCTCAGTAGAAACCAACGTCCTGATATGGAGAAGGCTAGTAAGAGCCTGGCGGAACAGACGAGGAAACTGGTAAAAGTTAACGAGTTGATGGTCCATGCCTTACAGCTGGACAGAGAGGCATCCCGGGAGAGGATTGACCGAAGGAACCCAATTCGATTGCGGGGGAGTCTTGGTGGTCTTACTCTGACTTCCTACCGTTACGTCCTGGGTAAGAGTCTTCAACGGCAGCACGCATCCACTCCTAAACCCATATCAGGGCTGCCGGTGCTGGATGTAAGCTCGCAACTCGCTTCCACCCCTTAACCCAAACCCGGGGTACCTACTGCCCGCCAGGCCAAGAGGTCTTTGGCTGCCCGGAAACTGAAAACTGGGACTAAGCCGATACCTCGGACCAAGACATCCACGGGCCGAAACTGCACCCAACCTCGACGGGGCGGCGTAGATTCGGATGGATTTCAGCAGGTTCAGAACCGGTTCACATTCGTGAACCTGCCCGCGTTTGTGATGCCAACGCGGAACACTTTTGGGAGGTTCACGGACCTGGACGGTGAAATTGAGACACTTGTCCTAGGTGACTCTATCGTCCGACACCAGGCTGTTAAATTTGCTCATAGGTGCAAGGCAAAGAGGCGGGTTATTTGCAAACCCGGTGCCACGATTGAAAAGATCAGAGGTGCCCTTGCAGAGGTTGTAGTTTCCAGCCAGGAGACACTCATCATCTGCCATGCAGGCACCAATGATCTTAAAAGGACTAGGTCGGAAGATCTGCTAGCCATGTATAGGCAGCTGATTTCTAACCTCAAGGCAAAAACTGATCGAGTGGCCATCAGATCCATCTTACCGCGAATGAATGATGATGACGAACTGTATAGTAAGTTAACCTATACAAAGCGAGCCCTCGAGACCATTTGCAGGTCCGATGGAGTAACCTTCATCAACTTATTCGATGACTTTCGGGAGAGGCCCGATCTGTTCCTAAGAGACGGCCTACTCCTGAATGATGTAGGAAATACCCGACTTGGCAGACTGCTCCGTCTAAGCGCTTAGAAATACTATGCCCAAAAGGTAAGGGTCCAGCGTGCTTTAAACGGTCCAGTTTTGGCCGCAGGAAACCCTACCTAGAGGGCCCGTGCCCGCAGCAGATTCCCGGACGGGAGCGATGACCGTCGATCAGTCGCTCCAAGAGGAAGAAGCTGCGGGCACGGTAGATGCGTTACTGGGCTCACAAGAATGCAGTTCTAGGGATGATCATGATCCTGGTCCACAGCCGCCAGGTGGAGACCCCCCCAATGATGAAGATGTTGAAGACCGAGACACGCACCGTCTAAAGGTTTTCTTCTGTAACGAGCAGTCATATGCCCCTAAGTTCGACGAACTGAGGGGACTGGCGACAAAATGTTCAGCGTGGACAAACCCACCCCTAGTAAACAAGGGGGTGGGTCCGTGCTGTACATAAAGGAAATACTGCATCCATTTCTAAGAGCAACACTGGCCACAGTTTCTTGCGAAATACTCAACGCTGAAATCAAAGTGGCCTATGCGACATTGAAGCTGGCATTGGTGTACCGCAACAGCCACACCCGTGCGGAACAAGATGCCCAGCTCTATGAGAAGCTGGATGAAATAGTCTCAAATAATCATGTGACTATCATCTCCGGCGAATACAACCTCCCTTATATTGACTGGGTAAGCCTAACTTCACAGGCCCCAGGCAATAAACTAACGGAGTTTATCGCCGAAAACGGCATGACCCAGTGTGTTCGTGAACCAACCCGGGGGAATAACATACTGGATCTAGTCATGTCATCTGAGGAGCGCTTGGTCGGCAACATCCTAGTTGGCAACAAACTGGGAGGCGCTGACCACAACGCGGTGGAATTCATCATTTAAGTTCCCGTCCAGCCCCACAGGGAGCTATACGCCGCCCCAATTTCACGCGAGCAGACTTCCAGGGGATAAGAGAACAACTGAGTGCACTTAACTAACTCGAACAACTATTAGACGGTACGGTGGACGCTTGCTACCGTATCCTCAATGAGAGTTTGCGAAGTAAGCGACCGATGTATACCCTTGAGGACAATTGATCTCGCTCGAAGTATCAGGTCCCCTTGGTGGAACGTCGAAGTTGCAAGAGCCTTGAATCGTCGCGATCAACTAAATGCGCAACGACTGAGGGATAACATCGAAGAAACGGCAGAACTGCACCGCCTGGCGTGTAGGACAGCTACTAGACTAGTCCGATCCTCTAAGCGCACGAAAGAAAAAATATTACGGATAACGCCAAAGAGAACCCAAAGGATTTCTATCGCTACGTCAATGAGCGTAGAATTGCTAGGGACTCAGTTGGTCCGCTAATGGATGAAGATGGTGTGCTCAGAACGTCACCTGAGGACAAGGCTAGTATTCTGAATAGCTTCTTCTGTTCAGCTACAAACGAGATACTGTTTACGCTGGGAAGTCAGTTTCAACGACATTGCGTTCACAAGAGAGGAAGTTGTCAAACAAGTTGAGGAACTGGACATTTACAAGTCGATCGGTCCCGATGTACACCACCCAAGAGTTCTCACGGAAACTCATGAACAATTGGGGGATTCCCTAACCCACATCTTCAACTTATCGATGACGAGTGACGAGGTCCCAAAGACTGGAAAGTTGCCAATGTCACGGCAATCTTCAACAAAGGTGACCGACAATCGCCTAGCAACTATCGATCGATCAGCTTGACGTCGATCGTGTGCAAAACCATCGAGCGATTGATACGAAATCATCTCGTCAATCATCTGGAAGACAACGGACTCATTCATGACACTCAACACGGCTTCCGCCGTAAGAGGAGTTGTCTGACGAATCTGCTGGATTTCTTCAATGAGGTGATCAATATGTACGACCGCCGTAAGGCAGTGGATGACATCTACCTAGAATTCCAAAAAGCCTTCGACAAGGTGCCGCGCAGGAGACCGTTACACAAAGTCTCTGAGCTCGGCATTGGTGGCAACGTACTTCGCTGGCTGCGCGCCTGGCTAACAGGACGCAAGCAAAGAGTCAGCATCGGCCAGGCTTTGTCCAAGTGGGCCCCTGTTACCTTTGGGGTGCCCCAGGGCAGTGTCCTGGGTCCTATCCTCCTCCTCATCTATGTAAACGACATGGATGCGGGGCTTCTTCCCATGGTATCGAAATTTTCCGACGACACAAAGCTTTGCCATGCAGCATGGAGGGAGAGAGACAGAGTTGAGATTGAACAAGATCTCGAAAAACTCGTCCAATGGTCGGAAGCTTGGCAGATGCCCTTCAGTGTTGCAAAATGTATAGTCATGCACATGGGGTATAGCAACGCTAACTTCAAACACACGATGGCAGGAAGCGATCTTGCAACTGTTGACCAGCAGAGAGATTTGGGTTTCCTTATCTCGAAAGATATGAAATGGAACGCGCAGGTCGAAGAAATTTGCAAGATAGCTAACCGTAACCTTGGTTACTTCTCCCGTAACTTCCTCTCTCGTAACTTCCTCTGAAGGACATTGTATTGCCGTTGTACACGTCCCTCGTCCGTCCTCACCTCGAGCAAGCACTCCAATTTTGGTCTCCACTCATGAGGGGGACATAGCCAAACTGGAACGGATCCAGCATCGTGCAACTAAGCTCATCCTGCAGCTACGCCACCACAGCTACGAGGATAGGCTTGAAGAGCTTGGCCTCATCACCCTTGAGCAACGAAGGCTGAGGGCCCAGCTCATTGAAACCTTCAAATATCTGAAGGGATTCAACAACGTGAGTCCTGTCGGCCTCTTCGTCAGGAACCACAATATTCGTACCCGAAACAACGCGGCAAAACTTGTGGAAAAACGTTTCGCTACAACAATAGCGCAACACTTTTCCCGATCGCAATCTCGCGGGTCTGGAACAGCTTACCGGCTGCGGTAGCTGGCTCTGAATCCGTGAATGCGTTCAAAAACGCGCTTGACAAGCACTGGGCTGCGTGACTCATTTAACATGAGAACGACACAATTTACCAGGAGCTGTCGAACCAGGTGAGAGGTGTTACGGCGACTCTCATCCACCCCTAAACCCACGCCAGGGCCACCGGTACTGGGTGTGAGCCCGTAACGGTACTCGCATTCACCCATCCCGCTAGCTTACGGGGCCGTCTGTTGTCCTAACGGGACAAGCAGATGCAGGAACTATGGTATTCTGAAAAGCGACACCGCCTAAGAGGAGGGCTTGCTCAACTCGATGCGGCGGTAAAAACTTGAAGGGTACCATATTTTTTTTACTCTTTATTTTTATTATTATTTCGTGGTACGGTGCCAGCATTTACCCCCACACCCCATGATATACGTAAGTCGAGCCTGCACCAAGCGGGGAGCTCCTGCTCAACTCTGTGATACGTTTTAGATTCAAGGAGTATCATCAATTGATGACAGGAACGAATATCTTCCTACGGAGGAATCTTGCAGACACGATGGCATTTTTCTTTTACTTTTCTTCCCTCCCTGTGGGAGAGGAAAGAAAGGAGAAAATTGAGAGATAGCCAAAATTGCAAACCGGTGATATAGGGAAGGAGTATGACACGGCTCACTTCACAATCCAAGTTATTACTACTAATGGATACATTATTAGTAACAATAATGGCATGTCGCTGGTAGTAGCAGTTGTTAGTTATTACTCATAATTTCATTATCAGTAACAATGTAATGAATGCTATTGCTGACCAACTCTAGCGACTGAAAAACTCCATATCGGAACGGAACGCTTTCTACAATTAACATTGCAATTACAGGTACTGATATTACTAAATGGCGAATACAGAGACTGATGTTACTGCATAGCAAAGACAGAGACTGATTTTACTACATTGCAAATACAGAGACTGATAATATATCGAGGACGATCATTCTAGGAATTCATCGGGTGAGAAGTGTTACGGCGACTCGCATCCACCCCTAAACCCACGCCAGGGCCACCGGTACTGGGTGTGAGCCCGTAACGGTACTCGCATTCACTCATCCCGCTAGCATACGAGGCTGTCTGCTGTCCTAACGAGACAAGCAGATGCAGGGACTTTGGTATCCGAAAAATCGACACCGCCTAAGAGGAGGGCTTGCTCAACTCGATGCGGCGGTGAAGACTTGGAGGGGTACCGTATATTTTTACTCTTTATTTTTATTATTCTTATGTGCTACGGTGCCAGCACTCATCACCACACCCCTCCTTTCTTTCCCCTCCTTTGGGGGTGTAGGAGTGGGGGAAGGAGTGCCGTCGTGTCGGCGAGGTTCCTCTTTGGGAGGATGTTCGTTGCCTCTAGCAGTGGATGGTGCCTGTTGAATATCAAAACCACGCTATGAAGAGAGCTTGCTCAACTCTACGGTACGACGTATATTAGACAGATATCATTTATTGTTAAAGCGATGAGTATTTTCCTATGGAGAGACCTTGCCGACCGAATGGTATATTTTTTCTTCACTTTTATACCCTACCTGCGGGGTAGAAATGAAGAGAAAAATGGGGAGAGGTAGCCACCGCACGTTATGCGAAAATCAAACTGCACCAGGAGGAGAGCGTTGCTCAACTCTAAAATACGACGTAGATTCAACAAAGTTGTGCGGGTGAAGTCTGCCGGTGATCCAGCGACGCTTACCGATGAGTCGCCACCTTGGCTCACCCCCACACTCCATGATATGCGAAAATCGAAACCGCACCATAAGGAGAGCTTGCTCAACTCTACGGTACGACGTAGATTAGACAGATATCATCGATTGTGAGGCAATGAGTATCCTCCTACGGAGAGACATTGCCGGCGCAATGGTATTTAATCCTTACTTTTCTACCATCCCTGTCGGGAGAGAAAAGAAAGGAGAGAAATGGGGATAAAAGGAAAACAAACATTCAAATTTTGAATCAGCGAGTACCTTCTTAAGGAAGAACACTGTCGACACGATGCTTTTTTTTTCCGTAATACCAGCACCGGTTACATATCTTGGAGATGTAACCGGTGCTCTCACTTGAAATATAATAAGCCCTTAGGCACCTCAGTTGAAATACATATAGATCTTAGAGATGTCCTTCTGGCATCTCATCTTTAAATGCACTTAATGCACCTGCCCTTCCGGCATCTCACCTTTGAATTGACCCATCCGCACATTCTGAATGAACTAACCGTCTACCTTCTCTCCTGTAGTACAGATCCGGGAGTGACCCGGTTGCAGCATGGCGCAGAGAGACGCTCACCTACCAACCAATTTCTTACAGATGTCCGAGCTAATTTCTCGTGCTGCTTCGCTTGGCAGCACGCACCGGTTACCTAGTGAAATTATATTTGTTAAATGTCCCTCTGGCATCTTACCTGAAGCATATTGAAATTATATACAGGTGCAAACTAATCTTTGGAGATGCCCCTCAGACATCTCACCTTGAAATTTATTCCCATGTACAATGTGGATAACTAACCGCCTTCGCTTCTGTAGCGCAGATTCGGGTTGGACCTGATGCAGCAACGTCAGGCACACGTGTTCAGAGACTTACTCTACTGAACACTAGGGAGAACCACTCTTAGGAAATTGAGCGTGGTGCTCTCCTACATTTGCGCTTATCAAAATTTCACGAAATTTGGAAAAATTCCGACCTAGACTCTAGATCAGCCAAGGGCAGGTCTCTCCCTAAAAGATGTCATTCCGACGTTTCACCTTGAAGTGCGACAGCCTTTAAGGAACCGCTTGCGACAGAAGACTTAATCTTCTGAGCACATGAGGGAGGACCACTACCCGGGCAACTGGGTGTGGTGCTCTTTCCAAATGTGCACATACTTGTCAAAATTTGAATACCCATATGCTCCTTCAAAGTAGACTCAATAACTAGTTGGAGTCCGTCTGACTAAACCTCTGGGGCAAGCCAACAGGCATGCGCTAGAGGAAAAGTGTGAGTCCGCTGAACGTATGGGCGAGGCCGTCTCTGCTCGACCGTCTGAGATGCGACCGCCTGGAACCGGAATTCTTCTTTTCTCATTTTGTTCGCCCGTTCCTGAATTGTCGCCCTGACACTTGACCCTTTCTTCTCCGGGGCTGAAATACCTCGGGTAGTGGTAGTGTAGTAACTAGTATGGTGGTGATGGTACTTGTGGTTTCTCTCTTTTCTATCCATACAACCTTCCTCTTTCTGGATGTGTGCGTGAATTTCTAAAGCCTCGTTGACAATCCCCCACTCGTTTTTCACTTCTTTCAAAGGAAACACTCGACATGAGCACTCGTGCTCGTTTATTTTCCTTACTATAATCTAATCTATTCTAATTGTAGTTGCTGTATTGAACGCAGCTGCATCAGAATATCTCATTTACCGTGTAGAGAAAAGTACGGAAAATAGCGGAACATACTTTTGCAGCAAATGAAGGGCCTCAGAGCGAGTATAAAACCAATAAAATACTACAACAGTTTGGAATATACCTCACAAGGAATTTTGTTCATATAACTCGGTATATGTCAATATGTCGCCAGTTTATAATAGACATCTTTTTTCTACAGTTTTGGTCTCGGTAAGGAGCGGCCGTGGGTTCGATTCATTTGATGAGGACTAGATTTTTTATCCCACTGATGAAATCGCTATCCATTCAAATGCCCACTCTATTAATGAGCAGATTGACAGGTTTGCAAAAACTGGTCACAGTGACTCATAAAAATAGGTCATCGCGACTCAAATCTCTAGCGCGACATATTAGCTCTCGACCTCACCTATTGCAATGTAATACTTCACATCTTTGCGGTAACTCACCTTGTCACGAGGCCAACCATGACTAGCCTCACATGTGAATAGTCTTTAAGTCTATTCATTTATGGAACAGTCTGAATATAAATTTAAGATTGTGCTTGATGATGGAAAAATACTAAATAAATATTTGACTCAAAAATAAACCTGACGGCAGATAAATCTTAGAGTTATATGCTCATGAATTATTGAGAAGTTATATGCTCATAAATTATTGAGGAGTTATATACTCATGAGTTATTGAGGAGTTATATGCTCATGAGTTATTGAGGAGTTATATGCTCATGAATTATTGAGGAGTTATATGATCATGAATTATTTATGAGTTACATGCTCATGAATTATTGAGGAGTTATATGCTCATGAGTAATTTAGGAGTTATATGCTCATGAATTATTTATGAGTTACATGCTCATAAATTAAACCGTTGATTTCTGTAAATAAACATCTCGATGTATTTAACACCATGCGGAATAAAATGAAAAATATATTTTCATTCATATGGTACGCATAGCTTGCTCTGTGCAGGTGGCACGCTATGCGTACACACGATACCTCTCCTCCTGCGATGCCTTCGCTTAACGAGTGCTCCAAAATACAGCTTACGGTTTCATCTTTTATTGCCTAATGCTCACGCCTGCACTAAGCCACACAGGTTAGATTATCTCCTGCACTGCCTGCTGCGTGACAGTACACAAAACCACACACTTTGTGTTTGTCTCTTGCATTGCTTTGCTCTCACCCTCTCCCACCCTTAAGTCTGTCATCATACAGAGCGCACTAACTCAGTCCGGGAAGATTTACCTCGCGTACGCTGTGCTTTACTGAGGTAAATCCCAGGGATCTTGCTTTATCTGGCGCTACATCATCCCTAAGAGGCGTGTGCTGGGAGTGGGTAACGAAGAGGTTTGTAAGAACAGAGATATGACATGAGGCAGTATCAACCTCATTGCATTGTTTCCATCTCTATAACTACTCTCGTCTGCGTCAAATACAGCAACGGCTTGACGAGACCCACTTCGACTAGGTACTGTTAGGCTCTGGTCCAAAAGGATACATGAAGTAGGAAGAAAGGCTGGCAGCCGTAAAGTTTTTATGCAGATGATGTCCTCGAGGCTGAGCAGAGGACCTCTTTCTGGCTTAGGATTCGACTTGGAACTTGGTGGAGCTAACGACAGTGAGCGTTGAAGTGCGAGGTGGAGCCAATGACAGTCAGCGTTGGAGTGCGAGGTGGAGCCAATGACAGTCAGCGTTGGAGTGCGAGGTGGAGCCAATGACAGTCAGCGTTGGAGTGCGAGGTGGAGCCAATGACAGTCAGCTTTGGAGTGCGAGGTGGAGCCAATGACAGTCAGCGTTGGGGTACGAGGTGGAGCCAATGACAGTCAGCGTTGGAGTACGAGGTGGAGCCAATGACAGTCAGCGTTGAAGTATGAGGTGGAGCCAATGACTTTGAGCGTTGGAGTACGAGTTGAAGCCAATGAATGCGAGCTGCGGAGTTCGTCGTTTAACCAATGACAGTGGCAGTAGAGTGCGAGGCTTAGCCATTGACAGTAGACACTGGAACAGTTCCATGATACATAAGTTATGTTTAGAAACATGAAGGAGTCATATGAAAGGATGATGACGAGACAAATAATTATCTGTAGCGTTGTCTGGATGTCTTGACTTCCATTGTCAACGATAGTTGTGACGTCATCTTGTGCCTCAATTTCTCAGATGACACAACGCTTATAATCATAACCTAATGTTCAATCTGCATTGCGAGTTGATAAACTTATTATTGTGTTATTTATGCATTCATAACGATAGGGAAGATCTTCTTTCCCAAGCAGTCAAAAATCGATATTTGGTTGCTGTTCGTTACGGCAGAATACGTAGATTTTTCCATGCGTAGAATCAAAGTAGATTTTTCCACGCGTAGAATCAACGTAGATTTTTTCATGCGTGTCCAATTGTGCATGCATTTATTCGCTAATTTCCCCGCCTGCTATGTTAAGACAAATTAGTAGGTTACCCCAACCGGCAACGAGGTGCCAATTAGAAAACTTCTTCCATCCTAAACTTGATGCGGCAGCCGTGCACTTTGGCAAGTTTCTGCGAGTCAATGCAGCCTCTACATTATTTATTTTGCCAAAGTTTTATATAAGTCTTAATTAATTGGAAGAAAACTCTTAATTAGTCATCTGTACAGTGTTTGGAAAATCAAATTAAAAACTATTGTTTTTAATTTTATTCGTCATCCTTAACACTTTCCGAGGACAAAGTGGAGAGAACAGCGCCTTTTCCTCAGCCACGGCTGAAAAAAAAAATTATACTGTTCCAGCGCTCAAATACTCCTATCCACGATTCTATCCCATTTCCCTACCATCAAATTTTGGGACAATCTACAATGGTCATTGGCAAATATACTATTATTTCATTCAAATTCATATTCCGGATATTGACCAGAGACATATTAAATGATTTCAAAATGTCCACCTGACCGAATTTGATAGAATTTAAAATGAAACTGCATTTATTGAAGCGGCATTTATTCAATGAGCAAACCCCCGATCATGGTTTCAAACCCTGTATGTCATAGTATCGCTATTTTTGATCATTACAAAATGTTGTGGGATATTTCAAGCATGGAAAGTAATCAACAAATCTCGTCTCTCAGTAATTTCCAGAAGGGAATAAGAGATCTTTCTCGAATACGGGAAGACTTTATTTACTACAGCGTTAGAAGTAAAATTTGTGAATAGAATTAACATGAGAGTAAGCGAGAAGAACACATATCAGCCAAATCTTTTTAATTGCGCAGTGGAATAATTTGAAAAAAAAAATCAACAGTGCAACCTCAAGGATACAAGACTTTCAAGACCCGGGCAAAAGCAAATCAACGTGTTATTAAAGAGATGCGGTAAGATCCTCCTCTTCTCGTTTGATAAATTGCTAAAAAACATGACTTCGGCAGTCGTAAAAAAGCAATTCCTTTCTCACGCACAATAAACTGAAGCCGCACTAGTTATATAAGTGCCCAAAAATTATTGAAACTCATATAAGTCAAAATTTGTCTTTTGGTTTCGTAGTATCAGATTTTAACATTGATCCGTATCCAAATTGTTTTATCTAAATAGAAATGGTTTAAATTTAGGCCACATCCATATCCTCTAACTTCATGGTTCTGGAGCGTCTTATTTCCTCATCAATATGAAAAGTGTGTGAAGAGCGCCTAAGCGGAGAAGGAGTTATGCGAACTGTCGAGAACTCCATCGTCCATAAAGACTGTGCCACCCATTTGGGGGCTCATCTCGAAGCCAAGCAGTTTGTGCATAATCAAACCTGAAGAACAACATATTCATTTTGTATTTACTTGGTATGAAAAGTTATTGTGATTTTTTTGGCGATTCTAACTTATGTTTCAAAATATCCTCTTTAACAGACACCTGCATCGCAAACTGACCGGAGAAGTTGTCATCAACAAAATGTTCCGCTTGATGTGAAAACAAACGCGTACATTGACGTTTTCTAGATTCATCGATCCATGTTTGGTAAATAATTTTTTACTAGAATCGTAGTGTATTTCGCATTCAGATGGAGCTATAATTCGCATATAAGGTAAGTAACGTTTCAAGGGGCACGCAGCCATTTTTCTGCAATCGTTTCATTATGGACTAGCTTATCATTTATAATTTTTCGAAAGTGTATGTGTGTATTTGCTCAATACGACAAATGTAAATATATA
>SDVV010016975.1:0-14101 GCA_016164225.1 Gammarus roeselii | reverse complement strand
CGGGGAGAGAGAGGAAAAGTGTTATGACATATTGTACTTACAATTTGTTTGTGCTGTCTCCTCACTAACTTCACTGAACCTACTGATAACCCTACACTTTGACACGAGACACGAGAGCACTAAGGTGTATTACCTTGTTGTATGAATGCCTGCACGAGAATGAAGTACTGCATCGGTCTAGGGCGGTCTGCTGATTCTCAGCCCGCGGAAAGGCGGTACTGATGGTGCCATGTATTTATTTTTTGAATAGTTAATTTCATTAAGCAAGGAAAAAGGAAGTATTTAAAATTTCTGACTAAGCTAATATTATTTTTTTGAGGATTTCCGACGAAAAGTATCGGTTGTTAAATATGTTTTATTCTTAAATTATCACTTTCCTTTATTCCTGGGCTCAGCCTTTTGGGGCTCTTACGTGCAGCTTCCAGCTGCTGATTGGCTGCCCTTCAGGCGGTTGTTGGCGCCACACGATTTTATTGGCTGCACCCCAGACGTTGTTTGGCGCCACAATTTTGGCACTGCCACTACTGAGGGAATCCCGCCATCAGAGGGAATACTGCATCTGTGGCACATTTCAGTGGAGGTTAATACAATGACTTAAATATGTATGATACCTTAATGTTACATTGTACAGTTTATAATTTAATACTAAAGGCTGTATATCTATACATACATAATTTTAACGTGGGGGAGAGCAATGCAGGACTTGGCTTGCAAACCCTTACATTGTCATCACGGGATCTCAGTTTCCCTCCTGGTTGTTGAAAATTTTGCTCATGTCACATGGTAATGTGCATCTGCGAGCATTTGTGCAAAAGTGCGTGTGAAAATGGCAACTCGTTCTATTTTCTGATGAAGGTTCACGTCGGTGGAAAGCGCTTCTTCCTCTGTTTCCATGGTGGATGTAATGTGGTCGTTGTTCCCGCTTTTGCAGTCTGGTCATGAATGATTGTTGTTCTTTATTCATTTTGTTCTCCAGGTTGTGGATTGTTCTCTCCAGGTGGTCAATTCTTTTCAGAAGATGGTCTTTTTCCTGTGAGAGTGCTCTACTTTTGAAATCCATTTGTGACATTCATGAAGTCAGAGCATTGATAGTTAGAGTGGTGGCACTGTGCATAGCTGTGTTGTGTTGTGGCTGTGGTGTGGATGTTGGCGGAACACTATTGATGTTGTTAACTGGAATGTTTGACTCATTGTATTCAGTTAGTATTTCATCTGTTGCCTCCATAATGTCAGTTAGGGTTGTCTAATTGTTGACCAATAGTGCATATTTGATGTTGATCGGTATTTCCCTCATGAGCATTTCTTTCAAGAATGGGCTGTTGTGGTGTGCAACGGATTCCGTGTCACTACCAAGAAGATGTCGAAGATGGGCCAGGAACTGTGCCATTGTGCGGGTTCCTCGTTGCTCTTTGTCCAGAATTTGTCTTATGCGAGCTGATTCCGGTAGTGTGTTCAAGAAAGTGACTTTTATTTTTGTTTTATTGTAGCGGTCATCTCCTCCATTCATTACTATGTCCTGAAGTGATAATCGTAATTGTGGTGGTAGGGCTTTGAGCGTCAACCGGACTTTGGTTTGGTCAACTGTGATGGCATGTGCTATGAAGTCGTCTTCTAGCAAGAAAACCAGAAACTTGGTGCTTCAGGCATGTATGTTGTGACATTAAAGTCCTTGTTTGCAGTTATGCTGTCGGAGGTTGATGGATTTCCTACAATAAGGTTGTTGTCGGGGTTCCCGTCCTCAGACATGTTGATTGTGTTTCCTGGTCAGCGATCCGGTTTTCAAGTTGTGATTCTGGTGACTGACTGGAAATAATTTTTCAAATTGCAATGTCTTGTCAATGTGGAATGTGTACTAAGGTGTGGAATGCAAATTGTTTTTGTTGAGAGATTGAGATGAATTTAATTCCTATGTGTGCTGTGAGATTGCAATTCCTCAAAGTTCTTTTCATTGAGGCGAGGTTGCACCACTTGTTGTTGAGCACGAGCTTTTAACACCAAGGTTGTCACAAAAATTGGGAATTTATATTGGTTCTTATTTGCTTTGGTGTGTGTTGTGAATTTACCAGCAGGTCACTTGCGCAGTGGCTTTGAATCTGCTGACACCAAGTTGGTACAAGAATTTTATCAAAATCACAGTAAACTGTGTATGAAACAAACTGTGTGCCAGTTTGTTTCATACACAAGAAAGTATAAAAAAAATATTTAACACAAAATAATTTGAATAGTTGCCGAGTTAATTATTAAAATTAGCACCTTACTCAGCAGTAGTCGGTGTCAATGACAAAATGAAAATAAAATTTCAATCTATGACTGCTTTTTTACCTCAAATCTTCTAGAGTCTATGTTATTTCCCTCATGCAGTTCACTACCTACACCCAGTCTGCCTGTCTGCCGATCTTGATATGTTATTGGTGCAGGTCACTAGTTTAGGTGTGGTTAAGAGTAATGTTAATGAAGGGTAATTTACCCTTCTTTTTGGCTACTCAAAAAGTTAATAGTGAATGAGCTGCTGTGAGCGATAATAATTCAAGTAAACCTGTGCTTTCACTTTCAAGGCACAATCTGACTCCAAGTTATGCTATCCTTTTCTACATATGAGGTTGAGTATTATGGGCAAGCACCAATAAACAGACACAAGGACAATAAGGCACAGGTAAATCTTTGGTATAAATTCCAACTTAACTGAACTGAGATGTCCAAGGATAATATAGAAGGGGAAAAGAAGAGGATATTGTAAAGCCGGCAGAAAATCTTGGTGGCGGCAAGAAATCCCAATTGTCTTGGAGGAGACTTTTATTCAAGTTCAGTCAGGCCAGAGTTCAGTTTTCGTCTTGCCTGAAGACGTGGGTCCTCATGGCCTCAGTAGCAGGGGAGAAAGGCTGCACACAGAACATAGTTGGCTTACAATGTGTGACATGGAAGATAATCACATACCATTCTGCCTGTCTCAAACAGGCAGACAGATTGGGTGCATTTAATAAATAATTTGTTTTATCACAAGGTGTAGCTACCAGGAACAAAAAAATGGAGGTCTTAAGCTCCCTAATGCATGAATCTTACTGGCCTTGACATTATTTTCATGTCCCAGATTTGCATTCTGGAATGATAATATTTAAAAGAGGTGTCAATATTCAAAAAATGTTATTTACACTTTACAGGCAGTAAATAGCTATATATATCTATTCATAGGCATGGATCAAGGTAGGGTGCTACTCAAAATTAAAGATTGCTATCATAATAGCATAATTGACAATCTTGGTATGGCATTTGGCAGAGGAATCCCCCATAGCTAGCTTTGTGCCTACACAGTTACGATCTTGCATCCAGGTATTTACAATAGTGTCTTGCTGCAGAAATCTGCAACTGTATTTATTAGTCTGCTCTACACTGGGGATAGGACATATTAAACACTGTTATTCACACCTGTCTTCTGTAGAACAGTATCCAAGGTAAGCCTAAGTACGATGAATTGGCCCAGGCTATCTAGCCTAGCTAGTCTATCTATATGTTTAGCCAGCAGTTTGGTATTTGGTATGGAACAATTTCCTCTGTGGCCACGGTATCACTTCCTTAATTTGTTGCTATTTTGAATCTCCTTGCCTGTGTTTGTATGCAAGGATCTTTAACTGTCACGAGAACTACGATCTTGTGCGACCCGCCGATGAGTCTAGAAAAACCCCGCTCAGCTTGTTGCCAGATTCATGTAAAAATATTTCTCTGAATTTTGTAAAAATATTTCTCTGAATCATTTATTCCTTCTGATGTATGTTCCATGGCTTTTAGTGCGTGGGTATACATATTTATTTATCCAAAATAAATTTTTGTTGCACTGTCATTATGATTGGAAGCTGTTTGTACTAGCTGAACGGAAATGTTGTAGCTACCCACAGAGATATGCAATAATGAGATCAAAAGATGCGATTGCTTAATCGTAATAGTGCTTGCGATGCACGTATAATGCGTTTAGTGTTATCAGGATAATGTAGGGTCAATTAAGGACCTCTACAGGTGCTTGTGATGCACGTATAATGTGTTTAGTGTTATTATGATAATGTAGGGTCAATTAAGGACCTCTACACGAAGAACAGCACTGTTTTTATTGCAAAGTAGATGGACACCCCACCGGACACAGAGATTTCCCGGAGGAAGAGACTGAGAAAGCGGTCCTCCAATGCCAGATAGATCACGGGGTCGGGCGACGAGATGCAGTAGTCTCGATGCGCTCTTCCCAGAACGACCCTCCTACCCGGGAGAGGAGACCGGCACCATTCCTCACCCACTTCCTCATAACGCTCAACAAAAGTGGTGCAAGCACAGTTACCTTTCCAACTACTCCATTTTTAATGATGAAGTCACTCACCAAACAACTAGGGTTAGAAATATCTGGCCTACGTCGTAGAACGTGAGCAAAATAACGCGATACAAAAGATTACCCACATGAACAAACCCAAAGTTACAGTTGAAATACATCCGTAATTCAACGATGCCAAACGAAATATATACACTCCCCGTTACACAGCTACAACCGACCTCAGTGCTTTTACTGAAGGTCTAGCTGAAGATTACGGAGTAACTGAAGTCCGTCAAGCAGCATGGATAAAATCACGTAACGCAAATTCTACTGAATACCAAATTACTTTCTCAGGACACGACGCACCGGAATTCATAGTAATCCCGGGTGAACAAAAAAAGAACCAAAACCTACCCATTTGCAACATGGCCCCAATGTGCTAGAAAACCTTGAATACGGCCACGTCATTGCATACTGCTAGCCACATACATCCCGACGTTGCAAGAAGTGCGCTGGCGAGCACGACAGAAAAGACTGCACAGCCCGCTACTCTAAATGTTACCACTGCTCATGCTACCATGAGGCAGGCGACCGCGACTGCCCAGTACACATGGCCCGGAAAGAAATAACAATTACACAAAACGAACGCAGAGTTACACGGAAACAAGCCTTCGAAATCTGGAAAGTCGATAACCCAAACCGCCTCAATTATGCCAAAGCAGTCAAATCGACTATTCAACCAAACTCCCCCGACGACATACACATATTAGCAGAGCAACATTGTAACAAGACCCCAACACACATACCTGGCTGCAGTGCTTCCTCACTCAGTCCAGCGACCGCCCCGCACCAGAGACGCACAGTTCTAGAAATGATTTATGCAGAGACCAGGAGGACGACGAGATAGACGCATCCCCCGCAGTCGACCACACAGTAAGGCTCACTACTAAAAAAAATGAAAAGGCAAAGAGAAGAAGAAACCTCCGATAACAGGCGCCACTGAGCAAAAAGATCAGTAACAACTCTCATATAACGGCCTGCCAGGACCAAAACCCAGAACTACCTCCTTCTGTCTCAAATGCGGCTTCATTCGTGGGAAACCACTGCAATGAACAAGATCCTCCGTTAACAAACCCGACTCACGAACATACCACCAGCGAGAACAATCACGGCCTCGTTGGCAGCGCTTATCTCGAAGACCTCATACGCAAGACATCTGCACAACCAGTCATCTTACCTGGCCAAAATTCCTCGCACTCGACACAACAACCCACACAGATAAAAAAAGCTAACACAGCAGAAGAGCGCACTCGCTCACAGAGCAAACACAAAGAGCACTCTCCCTCATCTGCCCACAAGAGCACACGCAGCCGCGACCGCAGCAACCACAGCGAACCACCTTATACCAAAGGCAGACACTCCCGTGAACGCTTCTGACCCGGATCCCTTGGGCAAACTCAAAAACGCGAGCTCCACAAAAGCTCCAGCAAACCACGCTAGCACTCTAGATCATTAAGGTCAGAGTGCGAACAGCCCTCAAAATGAACACCAAAATACTCCAGTTGAACTGCCAGGGACTCGGAAACAAGAAAGACGAATTACTATGTTTTATCACCACCCATAAACCTTTGGTGATAGGCCTCTAAGAGATCAAACTCCAAGAGACCGCCACCTTTAGAATCCCCCAATATATCATACACCGCCGCGAAGGCCACACCAACATGACTGCTCACGGCAGAGTGGCACTTATGAATAACCAAAGTGTAATTCACCTCCCCCTTCCCATGAGGATGGAACTCCAAGCTATCGCATAAAGATCTGAGTCTCAAGGCCAATAACAGTGGTATCCATCTACTCATCACGAAGCTGCGACCTCTCGGAAGCACTAATGACCGAATTGCTGAACCAACTGCCCTCGCCGGTGCTCCTCCTTGAAGACTTCAACAGCTACCATGAAACATGAGGATGCGTGAAAACAGACCCCAGGGGAGTGATAATGACTAACACCATAAACGCTCACAACCTGGTCCTTCTTAACGACGGACAACCCACCTGAATCACCCTTGAAAGTAAAACTGCCAGCGATTCATCCATATGCTCCCACACTCTGGCACCCCAACTTTTGGGGAGTTTTGCCTTCTACAGACGACAGCGACCATAGTCCAGTCATCATATTGCTTCTTACCAGCCAACCAAGAAACCCTGCCCCAAAAGAACTTCGATTCAACTACCGGAAAGCCAGCTGGGTGGAATACTCAGCACACATCGCGTGGAGTGATACGGACAACATCCCCAAAAACCTTTCGGAACACGAAATCGTCGCCCAACTATACGAAAATTTTCAAGTGTAGCCGAGGCAAGCATTCCCCAATATACCCCTTCAACCTTCTTCCCGAAACCATGATGGTGCCGAAAAGTTTAAGAAGCAAGAGATAAGCGTGAAAAGCTTTACCATGCCTACCCAGGAACCGAGTAGCGTGGAAAAGGGCATCTGCTGTGTACCGAAATTTCATTGGGAGAAAAAAAAACGTGAAAGCTGGGCTCAATTAGTCAATACTATTAATCGAAACACCCCCCTCTTCCAGGTGTGGGAAAAAATTCGATGTATTCCGGGAAAATCCGAGCAACCTATAAACATCCTTTCTGAAGGAGGCAGAACTTATTCTTCCCACGCAGAAATCGCAAATAAACTAGTTCAAAAGCTTAGCCAAATTTCGCAATCAGCAAACTACACGACTGCTTTCCAGCGGGAGAAGGACTTGTGAGAAAGCGAACATCTTGACTTTACTTCTAGAAACGAAGAGTCCTACAACAAACCTTTCTCTCTCCACAAACTAGAGAGCGTTCTAGACCATACACGGGAAACTTCACCTGGGCAACACCGGGTCGTTTGTCAACATGATCAAAAATCTCCCGCATGGTGCCTGTGAGCTGTTTTTCAAAGTGTTCAACACTCTGTATTCAAACTCATCTTTTACCAATCAATGGCGTGAATTCAGAATTATTTCATTACCCAAACCCGGGAAATTCCACGGCGACCCACATAACTATCGCCTCATCGCTCTTACCAGCGTTCCCAGCAAAACCATGGGAAGAATGATAAATACGCGCCTTGTCGACTACCTTGATAAGCATGCAGGCCTGAGCAGCATCCAGTGTGACGACCGCAAGCGCCACTCTACGACGGATCACCTTGTAAGACTTGAATCTGACATTTGACAGGCATTTGTCCGCGGAGAACACGTGGTTTCCATTTTTTTTTCGACTTGGAAAAAGCATACGATACTACCTGGAAATATGCATCGTCAAGAATCTCAACCGCAAAGAGCTGAGAGACCACTTACCACGTTATATCCACAAATTCTTGCAAAATTGCACCTTCAGGGTTAAGGTCACTGACACCTTGTCACCATCCAATCTGCATGAAATGGGCGTCCCCCAAGGAAGCGTCCTCAGTGTCACTCTTTTTATACTTGAAATCGACCAGATTGCAGACATTCTATCGCGCGACGGAAGATTGCTCACATCACTATACGTGGGCGACTTACAAATAAGCTACAGGCACCCTAATCTTTTAACAATTCAACAAGAACTCCAGAAATGCCTAAACCTAGTCGGGAACTGGGCCTCCTAAAACGGATTCCGATTCTCCCCCTCCAAAACGAAAAACATGCACTCTACTCATGTGCCCGGTTTACATCTAAAACTAGCCCTTAGGCTGAACAATACTCCGCTAGTATACGAGGAATCAATTAAGTTGATCGGTCGTGTGTGGGACCCTAAATTCACATGGCAACCTCATATTGCAGACCTAGAGACCCGATGCAAAAAAACAACCGGACTTGACCTCTCTGTAGGATCCTTGAAATTCGTAGCCGATATGGACACCGGCATAACGTTATTCAGAACAATAATACGCTCGCGCATTGACTATGGAGCCATTGTTTACGGTTCAGCAGTCACAAACACCCGCGAACCTCTCTCCATCATAGTAAATAACGCCCTGCGTATAACAACCGATGCGTTCCGTTCCACACCTATCGAATCCCTGAACGTGCTTGCTAACGAGCATTCGCTGCCGCTAAGGAGAGACAAACTCTCATTGCAATACTATTTCAAGACAAGGAGCTACATCAATAGCCCAGCACTTAGTGACGTCACCAACATTCTTGATGAACGCCTCTTTGCGGCTAAGTAGAACATATGCTCACCCTTTTCCTACGCGTGGACAACTTACTGACCTCGCTGAACATCAGTCGCAAAGCAATCAAGCCTTCATTCCTTAATTGAATTCATCAAATCAACACACCAACGTGGACCCCGCCCTTCCAAACCTAGCTTAGGGGTGTACAATTCTAACATACATAGCAAAAATATGTGCTTATATCCCATGGGCAAACACACAAATTATTCAAAAGCATGTTGTTCATAAATGCAGAGAAAATGCATTTCGAATATATTGCAGGAAATTAACTTATTGGCTTCTGTAGGTCTTCAATTTTTGCCTCACCTATGCATTTCACAGTCAATATCATTGTTTCTATTTTTCTTTATATAGGCATAGTTCTGGTTGATTGGGCTTGTGACTTTTTTGAACATGTGCGGTGTTTACAAATTATGATCATGCATTTGTGTCTGTTCTGGTATCTTGGTTTTGTTCAGATCAGATGAAGCTTGATGGAGTACATACATAGACTTTAATCCATATGCCATGCTGAAACTTTATATAAAAGTTACAAAGACAGGAATTTTCTATATATATTGTAGTAGATGTAGAAATATTTGCCCCCACAAACATAAATATATCTATGTAATGTCAGGGCAGTTTAGTATCAACTTAGGCTTTAAGAAATGTTTTTTCTCAGGTAATTATTTCACAGGTACCAATTTGCTCTTAGTGTATGGGCAAAGCTTGGTGCCTGTTGACAGGCTCTTTTTGCATTCTCCCAAGCATAGGTTTCCTCCCACAAGGAGGTGCACAGCAGGTTTGATATATCCAGAGATGACAACGCATACAATGTTCTTATCTCAACCCCATGCTAATTGTGCAATCTGGTACCAGGGGTCATAGCTGAAGTTTGGATTTTTCCTTTTTTGATATTTCATGTAGGCCTTTTTGTATGAGATATGTTGGTGTGTGGAATGGCTTGCCAGCTGGATAGGTGCAGTTGTCATATTACTCACTATAAACTGGTTCTAGCTGATCAGATGTAATGGTGAATATTTAATGTTAGCTCCATGCATTTTGCCCATACTTTGAAATAACTCAAAAAGTATGCTGACGAGGAGCTTCGTATTTATGGTGTATATAGCTACTAATATGACCAAGAGCACCATAAGTTTCAACATTCTATCGTCAACCAATAAACAAATTGGTTATGAAAAACCATGCGTCAAGTTACAACCCCCTAATTGGGGGTGGTTCTCCACACCTAACGAGGTGATTCCCCCCACCAAACGGGGTGATTCCCCGCACCAAATATATCAATGATTGAAGCGCAAATTCAAAGTTTGAGAGTACCAATAGATAGAGCACGCCTTTATTAGTATATATCAGTTGCTTAAAATAAATTGTTACGTAAAATATTATGTCTGACAGGTCTTTTTAATGCTCGTCTTTTGCTGCCGTCATACTTGATTGTTGAATGAATTATTTTTTCAGATTTCACCTTGGGAAACATAGTTTTTCTTCAATAATTGCAATCTAACTTTACTGGCAGTCATTTCCCCACATCATCCTGAACTAATTATGACCCTAAAGTATTGGTAAATGAGCAAATATTACGAAAGAACAATAATTTTATTCACATGATAAAACAAGTAAACAATTTATTTCTTCAATTCTAAAGCAAACTTATTGCATTAACATGAATACAAGGCATGATAGGTAAAGTATTATTATCTTGATATGAAAAAAATATTGTTTGTGGGTGTGAAACATAAGTTAACACTTAGGCCTAGATTTGTCACCATGTGTTATAAACATTGGATTATTATAAAATTAGTTACGCGTTTTGAAATTAACTGTGGTGTTGTTTGGGTCAATTACTTCCAGATGTCATTATATGTTTGAAGAATTGCATTTAATTTCTGTTTGTTGAAGAAAAACGAAGATATTCAATAACAAAATAGGTGCAGGGAATTACCCTCTATTGTTTTTTCACCTGGGGTGATTCCCAGCAGTTGTATATTTGTATATATCTACAAAAGTTTGAATTTGTTCCCAAAATCCTAAGTAGGCAACGAACTACAACATATTGCGAGTATCACCACAAAATTTGGCTCTAATCGAATGGAAACTCTAGCCACAGCATCAAAATTTGTGGAATGTTGATTTTTTTGGACCAAAATTATTGGGGACCTGAAAAACACACCTTCACTTTGGCAATTTTCATAAATTTTATGCGTGCATCAAGTTTCTACAAGTAGCTGATGCTGACTAACAAAGACCTGCTCTTTCAAGTCCCGTAGTCAAATATTGTTATTATAATGTTTTGGTGCTCAAAAGGAGGGTCACCTCTGGTTGTCAACCACGGAGAGTCATCCCGGTCAACGCTATATGTTAATAGTAGGGATGCAACAAGGTATCTGTATTGGCAAGTATATATTGGCTAATTTCAGTGGTATCAACAGGTATTGGTAAATGGGGACTGTATTGTTTTTTTTTTGCAAAAAGTTACCAATTATGAATGTTCAAAATAAAAATATGCCTGCCAATACTTCAAATTATTACATTGATAATATTATAAATAATTACAACTGGAATAATAAGAATTAACACATGATAGTAAATGATTAAGAACTTTACCTATCTGACAAATTTATCAAAGATTCCTTGTGTCACTGCATATAGAGGTAATTTAATTAGGCTTTATATTTTTCCTAAATCCATATGATACTTAGCTATTTGATATGTGAGGTAAAAGTATTAGTATCAAGAAATGGCTATTCTTGGTATCAAAAGTATTGGTCTCTTTCCTCATAATCTGGATTTGTTCAGTGAAAGTATCAGTATTGGCGCTGGTCAAAAACTGTGTATTAGTCTCATTGGAATTCCAGGCATCATCACACTTCCAGTTAATAGTTTTATCTGTTTATATTCTTGTATTTATGGTTCTGCAATGTCATGACTCAATATTGCTGTATAGTCAGTTGCCTGAAGCACAAATTTCCAGATTGTTCCGCTCAATTTTTAGCCATTTGTGCTCTCTTGGTATGTTGCACTATCTGAAGGCCACCAAGTTGAGATGCCAACAGGCAATTCCTTAGGTTTTCAACCTTAAGGAGCCTTTCCTGGTTGATGCCAGATATCCCTAACAATGCCAATACTAGGTACGAGCATTGATAATAATAACCCATTTAGGGAATGTCCAATTTTCTTACTCCTGTAGAACCAAACATAATTTATAAATTTAACTGTACATAGTTGTAAAATAATTTTGGACTGAAACTTTATTAGAACAAATTGACCTAAAATTTATGGTTTAGTTTGGTTCAATCAACATTTTTTTGTTGCTAAAGCTGTTTAATCAACCATTCTTGTTAAATCATCCAACGGTTTGAGTTTTCCAAATGCTTTCACATCATCCATTTCAGCTCAGAACCAGGTATCAAGAGAACTTGTGCTGTACTCTGGACCTGGTTGATGGTACAATGGTTTATCACTTACTTGAAATTTCTGCCACAAGTAATTATCTGTTCTAGCAATGGTTCATTGCCAGCTCACAGTTCTATTCTAAGTCTTTTGATTACATGTTCTGGCCCCTGGCTGGATATGGATGATGTAATTGCTATTGGAAAATCCAAAACATTGATTGACTTGATTATAACTGTCAACACAACAGATGAAACAATGAAGAAAAATCAATGCGCATCAATCTGTGGACATCTTGCTCTGCAGAGATTAATTGTGGGTTGGGAAGCAGGGTGTACACTTTGAGCTTGAACTCCGGGAATTATTGTGTACACTTTGAGGCTGAACTCTATATGATTGGTAAATTTGTTTTAATAAAACATTTGAGTACCTCATTGTTGTCATTTTCTAATTAACTGTGGTTAAAATGTTAACTTTTGTGTTATAGTGGGGGTAGAAAAAGACTGCTTCCCTGACACCTTTTTTGATCTTGAGTCCTGCTAATGTTGCATCACCTCCTTATTCCAGTGCAACCATATTTATGTTTTAAATGCCACCTATATCCAGCTATTGAGAGTTATTGCATTCCTTCACTTTTAGGTTTAAGCCTGATGCTTGGCAAGTCTTTGCCTTTAAACTTGAATGGAGTAGCACTTGAGAACAACTGTGAATCATCCTCTTGTAACATGGCAGGTAAATATTGTCAACATTGCGCATGCCACTCTTTTTTGCACATCTCAACAATGCATCTCTGAATGCCCTCCATTGTTCCTCAATGTTTTTCAGGCCCTGCACCCTTTCACGTTAAAATTTCTTCATGGAACTCCTCAACTCGGCTTTCCACATTCTGTTCACTCACTTTCACTACCTCTCTTCCTCTTCTCCCTTTTTTATTTCCCTTCTACCTCGGTTCCACTCCTTATCTTATTTACACCAGTAGATGGTCAGACATCCCTCCACCCTCCCCTCCCTATACCTGCACATCCAACAACCTCCCCACCACTCTCCTGAAAATCAGCACAAGTTTCATCAGGGCTCTCTCCACTACTGCATCATGAGCCATCCTTACCCATGTGTACTTGTGGAAATCTTGCTTCTTGAACAAGCAGTTTCCAACACTGCTAGCTCCTGCTCCATGTACAACTCTATCAAGTTCTCTCTGCTATCATTTCCACCAGGAATGCCATACCTCCCTCCCTCATTCTCCACTACTTCATCTCCCACTCTCCCATTTAGATCACCTACAATCAAGTTGTAATGACCTCCATATATCTTGATATACTCACTCACCTCAGTCCAAAATTGCTCTCTCTCCTCCCCACTCCTAGCTTTGTAAGCACTCACAAATGCCCACCTTTCTATACCTAACGTAACTAGAACCTCAAGGCACGTTTCTGCCAATCCTTGACTGATTTCTCATTCAATCATTTTGAAAGATTCACAGTCATGAATGCTTAGAAAATTCTGGTAGGCTACACGGTCAATGTCAACAGAAAAGTGACAAGAGAAGAAACAGGCAAGGATTGACAGAATATGCAATTTCATAGTGCCAGGATAGATGGGCCGTACAGCAATGGATGAAACATGTGATACAATTGTCAGCCACGGCATGCATCGTGATGTTCTAAAGCAAGTTGGAAAAGTATCTCAGTTGATTTAATGATGAACCTCTAATAAATGGACAACTCTCTACTACAACAAGTTGCGGAGTTAAGATCTGACTGCGGAATGTGTCAGTAACATGCAAATGCTGATGCCACAGTTTTGTAGTGGCTGGCCCGGATGACAGTGCAATACCAAGTTCTTTTAACATCCAAGGTCCTCTGGCAAACAGATTCAAATCTGTGCATGTAGTCTTTTTGGATTTTGGGGTCAGGTAACAATAGTACAAACTCAAGACTTTTTTCCAATATTTATTGACAATTCAAGTAAAAATCACCGCACTAACTCAAGACAATCAAGGCAAGAGGGGGGCTGAGGCAAGAACATCTGAAGAAATATAGCAATTCAGTTGCAAATATATGAGAATTAGAAAAGATATAAAATATAGATGAGCCAAACAACCTATTTTAAAAGTTGATTAAAAAAGGTGGATGAATAAGAATTTTTTTTATCAAGTCATTATGAGACTCAATATATACTAAACTACTCAAAATGCTTTGATATATATATATATG